>CATKHJ011032391.1:0-15392 GCA_949750685.1 Vernicia montana
TATATACAAATAAATATAAGGAATGAGCTTTACATTAATCACTTGAGTTTCCGAGGGTGGAGAAGAATGCCTTGGAAACTTAACCGATAAACTTTAGCTCACCTAAAAAATGGAATCACTAATGAGATAAAGCAGTGAGTAAAGATTATACTACCATAACCTGTGAAGCTTGGTGATTCAAAGTCAGTTTACAATAACAGTTCATGGTTCTTATCAATCAATATCAATAACCAATCGGTTTAATAATAACAAACGAAACCGATTGGATTCAATAACAATAAACAATAGGTTCAATATCAATAATCAAATGGTTACAATCATTAACCAATCGTTTTAATAACATCAATCGATTGGTGGCAATAACAATAACATATCATGTTCAGCAGAATCATATCAGTACAGTAAGAGTATTAAGTAACTATGTCTTAACGTTCTCCATATAAATGGCATTATGCTCAAAGGCATTATCGAGAATTGAGGCATAGAACTTACTCATCAAATCAATATCAAAGTAGAGGCTCATCTTATCGGAGCATACCTTCATCTCTACGTAAGATTGATCAGATCTTACGGCTAGAACGACAAGCCCTCCCTAACTAGGACATGAATACTTTTCTCTATCCACCGGAATACATTGTGTACAATACTTGATATTTTACCCCACATCAGAATTAGAGTTTTTTGCTTTCGGTTCACAATTATATAAGGTGTACAATGGAAATCAATAAGCATAGATTATCCAATGGATCAATAATCATAGTTTCAAATCAATATCAAGAAGAATTATCATTTGAGTTCATGTATACAATAAAATGGAATATTCAAATATCAATTATCAATAAAACAATTGGTGGTCATGAAAGAATTTGGCATTTATGCCTTAGGGTTCAAATATAACTATAATAGTATAATAATTACTCACCTCAATCTTGAAATCAATCTCTAGAGCAAGCAAATGTGGTGGTCACAACCTCCATCATCATCATTTCTTCTATCTCTATGAGAATCTATAGAAACCCATATAGAAATAACAATAAATCATATAATCCATAAACTTAGCTTAATTAACAATACTAATAATGCTAACCCATCCCAATCTTACCATAAACTCACATCTATTGAAAGAAATTGAAGGGAATGAAGAAACCCTAACTTACCTTAACTTCAATGCTTAAATAATGAGAAGATGAAGTGCATTCAACAACCCTTGATCCTCTTAATGATGTAATAAATGAGATTCCTCTAGCATTAATGAAGGTAGATTTCTTGGTTCTTGAGAGGAAATATAATTTAGAACTCAGAAACCTCGTAAGAAATGGGTTTGGGCTTTTAATTCCTTAAATAGAGCCCGCCTTCCGATTCTGCCCCCGACACAGTTCACGGTCGTGAATTTGAAATTCACCGCCGTGAACCGTGTGCCACGACACTGTTCACACTACTAGTCTCCAAGATTCACGACCGTGAATATGAAATTCACCGCTGTGAATTTCATTCAGTAGTGAATATCCAAAACTCAAACATTTAATTGCCGCTGTAAATTCTAAATTCACCACCGTGAATTCTGAATTCACGACCGTGAATCTGAAATTCACAACCGTGAATTTCATCCAATAGCAATTTGTTGAAATTCAATCTTTTAGTCACCGCCGTGAACTTACACTTCACCGCCGTGACTTTCATCCAAAAGTGGAATTTGAGAAATTTTTGAGTCTTAATCCATACCTTTACATATAGCTCATACAAATAATTAATATACAACTCATATTACACAAATACTCATGACATAACATATGTAATTCATTCACATAGTCAACTAGAAGTCCATGCAAATATTCGGGATATTACACGTGCATCCTCTGACACGGGCGTTTCAGGTTATTTGGCATGAGCATTACAGGCAGCTTCAAATTAAACTACATGCTTGTGCATCTCTTCCATGCACAGCCGTGCACCTTTTGATGCACAACTTTTCATGCTCTTTTTTCCTTCTTGCTTTTGAATTCATTCCGCACGACTTTTGAACTTCCAATTTCTATGAAATTGCATAAAAACCTTCCTAAAAACCTAAGAAAACTTGAAAACAAACTAAAAAAAAATGTTAACAAAAACAAAGAAAAAACAAAATATTTGATGGACTAATCTTAACAAATACTATTTTAATTTAATATCATAATCTATACTTATCACAGAAGGAAGAATTGCAGAATTGAAAGATGTTGGACTTGATTATACTATTATTACCGTTGGATTTTTTATTATTTGTTGTTGTTTTGATTTTTTATTTTATTTCTTAGATGTGTACATATTAAGTAGAAATTTAGGAGGAGAAGGAAAGGATTGATGCTTTTGGTATTTGGTGGGATATTTTTTTTTTAATTGTTTTCATATTATATTTGAGTTGTTGTGAGTATTTTAGTCTTTATACATTTATTGACTCCACCTTTTAAATTGATATGACGGAAAAGTACGAAAAATTAGACGAAGAAATTAAGTATTTGACAAAATTTTAGAGACATTTTAATGTATTTCTAACAAGAGAGAGACTCACTAATAATATTGATCTAAATTATAAGATGAAATAATAATTTGTCCAAATAATACCAATTATATTCTCAAATCACTTTTTGGCAACCAAGTGCCTAATATGGAAAATAAAATATTAATTATAAATTTAGCCCTAATTATGAGTCGCACTTTGAGCTGTAATTTGTAAAGAAGATTACAGTTAGATAAAATTTTGGGTAAATTACTATTTAGTCTTTCAATTTTGACTAAATTCACACTAAGATCTCTTTATTTTGAGAAACTAACGAATACATCCTTGCATTAATATTCCGTCTGATTTTTAGGTCCTTCCATCCAATTTTTTTTAGTTTTTCCATTAAAAAAAATTAAAAAATAGAAAATTTATTCTCAAAATACCCTTATCCCCATCACTTGCTTACCCTTTCTCTCAAATTATTAATCAGTAAGATGAGACCCCACCACATTTCTCTATCTTTTCTCACACTCAACTCTCTCTCTCTCTCTCTCCATGACTTCTTCTTCTTCTCTCTCTCTCTGTCTCTCTTCTTATCTCTTTCAAACTCTTCAAAAACCACCTCTTTACATATATATAAATACCTTTTTCTTGTTTTTCCATGGCCATTGCCTTTGCCTTTTTTATTCCAATTTTTTTATTTTCTCTTAACTTCCTTTGTTTTTTTCTTGATTCTTTTTCATTTGTAATCAATGGATGCTCTTGAATTAAACAAGAACCACCATCACCATGGACTCGTAAGACTTAAATTTTTAGTTTAGAACTACAATTGGGGTAAAATTGGAACAAATTCCGAAGTTGCTAGGCTTTATGATTTGAATTTTGGGTCTGAAATTGATGGTGACAAGCCTTATGCTGAACTTTGGATGGGAACCCATGAGTTTGGACCTTCATTTCTGGTGGAAACTAGGGTAGAGAATGGAAACCCAATTGGGTCTCCTATTATTAGTTTGAAAGAGTGGATTTTTATAAACCCTAATGTGCTTACGGATTTGCAGCAGCTCACGAAGAAGACGATTGTAATACCCCAAGTTCGTATGTGCATTCATTTGATCATGTGTATGAGTTATGATATGAGTATTATATGTATATATGTGTTATGAGTTGCATGTTAAAGTGCATGGGTGGGATGATGTGTTAAGACTTGAGATTTGGCTTGCATTTTCAAGGAATTGTTGAACTTTGTTGAGTCACGCCTGTTACCTAAAGGGTAACTACCGTGACTTAACTATTAAATTTGGACACCAAGACTCAGAGGGAAAATACATGATAATGACTATAAGTAACGCTAATGAAAAGGACCATGAACAGTAGCCGGTCACGCCCGTGACCAGTATTGGGACAGAAGCGAAGGATTAGTTAAGTCACGCCCGTGACTCGTGTCGGGGCAGTTTTGGGAAGTCAATTATATAAAGGAACTTAAGGCCAAATCATTTCATTCTTCACCATTTATGCGTTCCTAACCCTGAATCTTCAAGAGAAATACCAAACTCATCAATCATAAGTGTTAATGAGCTTCATTTATTACTTCTTCTTCATCATTTAAGGATTTAGGGTTGCAAGATCTCTTTGTTCTTCATCCATTGTTGAAGAATTTGAGAAGAGGTAAGCTAAGGTTTGGGTTTTCTTCTATTTTCCTTGCATGACTCTAAATATTTGGTAAGATTATGATGAGATTGTTTGTATAGAGTATGTGTATAGAGATTTGAGAGCATTAATTGATATTTTGGCTATTATATGTGTTTATGTGTATATAACTCCATCTAGGAGACATCATGAAAAAGGAGATTGTTGTGATGAGCCCTATTACTTGATGTGATAAAAGATTTTCTAAGAAATTATAGAGGATTCTTTTTGGCTAAGGTGAGTAGAAAATATGTTACTATTCTTGTATTTGAATTCCTAAGGCATAAAGCCTATTTACTTGATAAACTACCATGAGTATGAGTACATGTTTAAAGCTTTGAGCTATTTGATTCTATGTGAACCCTAAAACTATATTATTGCTAATCATTATATTCTCCATTTACTAAATGCTAAATTACCATGAGTATGAGAACCTATATGAATGAGAACATGTGAACTATAAGTTATGTGAATGAGAATATATATATATATTATACTCCTTGATAATCACATTTTCATGTGAATGAGATACCATGAGTCTATAAGCAGAAATCCCTAACTAATAAGTTATGCATCAGACCTTGTGCACATTGTAATCCAATGGATAAGGTATAATATCCAACCCCTAGTTAGAAATAGTAAATTATCCTAGTCATGAGGTTTGATCAATCTTACGTTATTCATATGGGGAGTAATGTGTAACTAGAAAGCCTCTGCTTCATTATGAGGAGAGTATGCATAACAACTAGCCACTACCCTATATTGTTACGAGGAGAGTACGCGAAACAACTAGCCTCTACTCTATTTTCATGAGGGGAGCCTACCCTCCTAAATTGTTAATTTCTGCTAAATAATTATAAATGCCTATGTTGTAAACTATTGAGTCTTATGAGATATACATAGATATATTATTTGAATGCCAAATTTCGTAAGTTATAAATCAATTACTTGTTCCATTTATGATGTAAATCATATGAGACCACTTAATGAGACATGTGAACCCAATTACTAAATTGTAAACCTATGTGATGAGTTATGTACCAAGCCATCCTTGCGAGCTAGTTTTGAATTACTTAGTCTCATAAGTATGATAGTATATTTTTTATTCACTGAGTTATCTCACTAGTTGTTGTTGATGTTTTTTAGGAGATTAGTGTTTACCAGCTCGATTCTTCAGGTTTTCTTCTTCCTATAGGACCCATTTGATTAATGTAATTCTTTCATTCAATATATTTGTATTGAGGTATATTTCTAGAAGCTCTATGTGTGTTAAGAGGGATATAATGTTGGACTAGACGACGATAATATATTTGATGAGATATGATTTAGTCCATTGATATTGAAATGTTATGTATGTGTATATATATACCCATGAGTAAGTGCATGTGTATGTGTATGTGTCCATAAGTATGTGATGTGACGAGATAAATGAGTATATATGTGTTTAGGTTTTGATCTTAGGAATGTACATGTGTTATTAGCTGCTATGATGCTATGTGGATTGTATGTTAGATGAATTCTACGGATTTTTGCTGGCATTAAGCCTATCTATGCCTTAGGACCATCACAGTTACGAAGTTGGGATTTGACAACGACAATTGCCATCATCGATATGCAAGCTGGAGGTATTTGATGTTTAATTTATGGGGTACTAGGTTATGATCTGTAAGAGGCATCGTTCTAATGAGCGTGCCAAAGTATCATGGAGGTTCTACTAATTCTGGCCTTCTCTTTTTGCTTATCTGACGAGGTTGAGCCATCGCGATGATGTATCCAGTGCCTGCCATTTTTTTGCTCTGTTTAGATGCTGAGAAAAGAAAAGAAAAGAAAATGGTGACTGCAAATATTATTAAACAAAACAAATAGAACTAATTAACTAATTAAACAGAAATTTAATTGATATTTGAACTTAATTCACCACTAAAATTGGCTGCTTCTTGGAGTTTGAGAGTTATTTATTTCTATGGCGGAAAGGGAAAATTTAAGAAAAATGATGGGTATTTTAGGCTCCGTTTATTTCGCGGAAAATAATTTATTTTTGAAAAATATTTTAAAATATTTTCCAAGGAAAACATTTTCTAAAAAAATATTTTCTCAAAAACTAATTTTCTGTTATTTGGTTATAATATTAAAAATTATTTAAAAAATATTAAAAATTTCAATTTATAAGAGTATAAACATATTTAAACTTATAATAATTTCGTAATTTTAAAATTTTATTGTTAAGTATGAGAAAAAATACATAAAAATAATAAATTTGGCGGTCGCCAGCGGTTATTGGCGGCGGTGATTGGCGGTTAGCGGTGGTTGGCAGTGGCAAGCGGTGATTGGCGGCAGCTGGCGTTGGTCATCAATGGTCGCTGGTAGTGAATATCAGTGATCGGCGGATCAATAAATTTATATTTACATATTTTTTTTTCATTATTATAAATTTATCAAAATTCAAAAAATGATTTCCCGTTTTGAAAAGATGAAGTCATTTTTCTTAAAAAATACTTAATTTTAGATTTACTAGGAAAATATTTTCTGTTAATTAATTTTCCAAAACGTTTCAAACGTCAAAAAATATAAAAAATATTTTTCGCGAAATAAACGAAACTTTAATCTTTTTATTGATTTAACGGTAAAAATAGATGAAATGACTAAAATGTGAGACAAAATATAAATGTTGAGATGAAATCATTACTTTTTCAAAATAAAAAAGCTCTAGTGTAAATTTTGATTAAAATTGAGAGATTAGATAGCAATTTATCCTAAATTTTTTTTAAAATTGACATTTTTGAGATACGAATTATGAACAAGTTTAGTTATAATATAAATGGTAGAAATGGTATAATAATTTACCCTCGATTTAAGCTAGGGTCATATTTACTGGCTACTTCATAGTTCATACATTGTTGAGCAGACAGAAAAAAATGTGTTCCATAAACCCTAGAAAATGGAGGTTTACATGGGAGGCCCAATCTCATACCCCAAATCTGAAATTATTCCTCTTCGATTCATACACAAAACCTTCCATTCACTGCAAAAACCTCCATGTCCAATTCAATCTCTCGCAATCTCAACTTCTTCTTGTGAGCTGGATGCAAGAAGATGCAGAGAAGGTCTCGCTCATGATTCCGGTTCCTAAGGTTTTAATTGACCCTGATTCTCCTGTGAGTTCTCGAGCTTTGGAGGATCATATTGAAGTTAAGCTTGTTTTGCTTCTCCCTGTTGATCACCCCATCTTATCGAATTTGAGTTTGAATGACGACGGAGAGAATAATGAGGTTTTGGATTCTGTAAAACCACTCAGTATGGACTCTGGTAAGTTTATTTTATGGGTAATTTTATTAATGGTTGCTTTTTATTTATGAAATTATGCAATATCAATTTTGCTGGTTGTTTTTGGTTCTTAAGGGTTATGTGGGTTTTTCTGGTTATTTTGTACTTGATATGGTTACTGAATTAGTACATTTATGTGTTATGACTTATGAGCTGAATCCATTGCAACTCTGTCTGTCTGTCTTATTATTATTATTATTATTATTATCAATGGTTTACTGTCTATTTTGGAATTTTTGCTTCACACTTATCTTGGTTGTTTTCTTCAGATTTGAAGAACTTATCTTCAATGGAAGAAGTGCACTTTTACTGCAGGAGTTGTTCTACTAGATTGACTACAAATCCCCTTAGGTAAAATGCATTTTCTAGTTGAAAGTCATCCACTTTTAATTCTTGTTGTTTTACTTGATTATGCATATTTACTTCTGGCTTATGCCCTCCAAGCTATTCTTCATGCTTTGCCCATTGAACCTTTATGACAATTGACATATGTTGGTTTTCTAGAGACAGAATTCTTATATATACAGCTTTGAGTAGTTAACTGCACTTAAGTAGATGACTTAACCTTAATATTCCTTTTACCTTTTCGTATTCTTAAAATTTCAGTTCATATGTAGACACTTTGTGGAAATGCCTTCCGTTGACTGGCAAGAGATGGCTGACAACTGGTTTGGAGCTTGCTGTTGTTCCTTTGGAGGTATAAGTGAGAAGCTAGTGAATAGATATGCAGATGCTTATACATGTGCAAAGGGTGTGTGCTTGTTAAGTTCCACAGCTATTATTCTTTGCAAGGATGATCTTGTAGGATGTAAATTTGCTGACTGGGATGGAACTCAGAGGCATGAGCCCAGACAGGAATTTGCTGTTCACAATGGTTCAAGCGAAGAAGGGATGTTAGATTTTGGATCTAATCCCAGAAGAGATGTCAGTTGTGATAGTCATAGTGAGACAGAGAATGTTAATGGGACTCCCGTGTCTTTGCATTTCGATTTTAGCAGCCATGCTGAAAACCACAAATGTAAAGTTAGGGAGGAAGAACCTAATGCTAATAGATTATTTTGTGTGCCATCAGCGTCATATCTTTCTGAAAATGCATCAAGACCAGGATGTTGCAATTCACCACATCACACTGAAGATCATGTTTCTTGGAAAACTAGTAAAGCTGGTAAAGCTATGGAGGCCATGGCAAATCGGAGATCTTTTCTTAATGGATTTCTTGGGAATGTTTTTATGGCTAGATCCTATAATCTCTCTACCAATATTCAGTGGAAGCAATTCTTTTGCCCCCATTGTTCGACTCTTCTTGGAGCTTATCCCTGTGCTAATGGTGATGCACCTGTAGATGACGGAGTTAGACTTTTTAAATGTTATCTTTCCACTTCTTTGCCAGTTGGTAGATCAGATGACTCATTCAGGTTAGCAAATGGAGATCTGCAAATTTTTTAATTATATGTAATATGTTTTTGTGCATGACCAGCTTTTATTCAATAGGGAAAATAACAAAAAAAGAGAAAAAACAAAATCCTAATCTTTGTGTGCTTTTTCAATTTTTCAAGTCTTTTAATTTTATCAATTGTGGTTATAAATTTTGATATAGTTCACAATTGTGGCCAATTTAGTGATGGAGTACATTAATGAACATGTGAAGCTTACTTAGTTCAGTTGGAAAAAGAAAAAAGTTGATTTATTGCTCGACAATGCTAACAACATGACATATTATTTTATTAAAATTTCATTTTTAAAATTAATATTTTTATATATAAGCCACTTAAAAAAAAAAAGAAAAGGAAGAAAAAGAAAAATATATATATTTTCTTGAAGGAAAAGATTAAGAAAATGATATTTTAGTTACCAGCATTGCCAAAAATAAATAAATAAATAAAGCTGCCAATTAAGCTTGCTGCATAGGCTCCATGTGTAGATTGCCACACTCTCTTACTAAATTGGCCATAATTGATGAAATCAAGAGGACTGAACAAAACTTAAAAATATGCAAATGCCATGATTTTTTTTTTAATTTTTTTTTTTTTTTGCGATTTGGGCTATAGAACATAATTTTTTTTTTGTACTTTTTGTTTCTGTTATCATATGATTTCATCTTAGTTGAGCTAAATTGTATGTGATTGAAATATGTTGTGAAAAGTTGGACTTCATTGGTTAGAAGGATCTTTTTGGACAGTAAAAAGTTCTATAAGTTCACAATTTGGATTTTCTTTGTGCAACTTTAAATCCAGCATATTGATGTGATGCTTACATGGGACTGGAGACTGGCATAAAATGTACTGAATTATAGCTATGAAACCAAAGATCTGGGATTCAGACTACACCAGATGAAGATTCTATTTTTCATTTGAAACAATAATACAAATGTTGATTTAGATTTCTCTTCCATGCTTATTCCTGTGACCAAGCCTTTCACTGCTCACTGATTTTTTCTGGGCAACTTTGCTAGGTGAAAATGTCACTCTTCTCTTTTGCTGTGACATGAGTGAGATGAAGGGTTTGAAACTCTCTGGAAACTTTCATAGTAAATATGTGGAGGTTCTTTTAAAAAAATCATGTGGAGGTTTAAATTGAATACTAATAAAGTCACAGATTTCATCTGTTTAATGCACCGCTCTAATATGATCTAGCTGGATTTGGATTTTAGATAATGCTGTGTTTATGACCTTAGACTTATTATGGAACATGTTAATTTTTAGATGTAGGGATGTTTGTTTGTTTGTTTGATTATGAATTTCATGCATATAATCAATTCACATATATCTCATTTATACATGCTGTTGTTGGAGAATTTGGAGGAGAAACATATAGCAAAAGAAGAGAAAATTTGGTTTTCGGTTGCATAGAATTTT
Source organism: Vernicia montana (assembly GCA_949750685.1). NCBI lineage: Eukaryota > Viridiplantae > Streptophyta > Magnoliopsida > Malpighiales > Euphorbiaceae > Vernicia > Vernicia montana. The sequence continues at coordinate 10,345 of CATKHJ011032391.1, forward strand.
TTTTTTTTTTTGGAACAATCTTGACAAGAATAATAATTAATTATTTTTTTTTGGAGCAATCTTGACATGAATAATAATTTAAGGCCATTTTTTAAGGAAATGATCTTGTCAAGGTTCACGAGGTTATCAATTCTGATGATTTTGCATTACAGAACAAAGTTCAGCTGAAGTTCTTCAATTAAATTGGTTAAGCAGGAATCATTTATTGTACTAGTAACCTTGACAATTAAAATATTTGCAGTGTACAAGCAGGAAGGAACATAAAAAGCATGAGGGTGATTTGCTTTAAATAGCTTATATTTCTTTAAGCATATTTACTATGCATGAAATTGGTCCTCTCTTTCTCTCTCCCTCCCCCCTCCACATAGTACCTTGCCATATTATTTTCCTTTCCACCGTGGGTTTGATACTGAAACTAGAAAACTGAAGGAAATAATAATAAAGTGGGTTGATATAGGAGCATTAGATATTGTGCTTTTGAGTTCTTTACATAAATTAGTTGTCTTATCTTTTTTTTTTTTTGCCAAATAAATTAGTTTTCTTATCATGGACAGGAAATACACTTTGGAGAAGATGTTCACGTGTCAACTAATAGAAAGTGCAAAAGATGAATTATCATTCCGGACTGTGGTCAGGGATTTGACAACTAAATCTCCTATGCTGCAAGTTGTTCTTCTAAATCCGAATTCTTGGTGCTGTAATGGTAACTGTTTAGATGCAGACTGCAGTGTGGAATCAGTGTCAAAATTAGAGCTACACCCCACTATCAAGCTTCTGTTCTCCAACTGTAGCAGCAATAAAGAATCTCAATTAAGGTTAGGCATTAGTCAACTAAGCTTTTTTATTTGTTTGCTTATTACTCTTTTCTGGCAACTGAATAAAATTCCTTGATGCATTGGATAAAAATTGGAGGCATGAAACTGAATGTTTAGTCATTTCTTGGAAATTGTTTAAAAATCTGCAAGGATAAACATGACCTGTTCAACATCCCCACCCTTCCCTCTTTTCTCCTCTCGTTTTGTTGAGGAAAACTTGAACTTTGTGCAGGGTATTAGAAGATTGGGTAACAAAGAATCAAGCAGATGAAGTTTTCATGTTGCCGCATCTGATCGAAGAATTGACTGAAACCATCACATCCATGAAGGATCTACTTCCACCTTCTTGTACTTTATTCCAAGGTTTATCCTTGTCATTCATGCTGAGGTAATGATGAGCTATTGTTATAGCTTTGAACTTATATTAGATCCAATTAAAAGATTAGTGGAATGGAACCAATTGCAGAAGCTATGGTAAATTAAAATGGAAGGCTAGATTACTGTTTGATTTGTGAAGAACAATTTCATCCTCTGATCTATGGTGAGGAAAAGAGAACCCATCGTCGCTATATTGTAATTGATGAGCTGGCTACATATGAAGAGATTTTGAGCGTAGGCTACCATTTAGGAAAAACTTTTGATGGCCAGAGGTGCATTTGCTCGTTTATAAGCTGTTTCGTGCAGGGTTTACAAAATGCTTGCCAATTAATGACTAATATTTGTTCATTAAATATGGTTTGAAGTTAGCATTCCATTGTTTGAGACATATTTTGAATACAAATATTATTCAAAAGATAGAGAGCTAAAATTATATTTAGTTATAAAGGCAAGTGATAGTTTTAAGTCAGGTAAACACATCTTTTCTCAATCTTTGCATGCTTCTTCTCATCCTGATTTTTCATTTCATCCTTTCCAAGCACTATAATTTCTTGTTTGATGACCTCTTCTTCTTCCTTCTTAGCCTCAATTTTCTCTTCTACTTGATTCTCCTTGTTATTAATAAACTCCATGAGACTTTCAAGAGCAACTTGAGGGTCATCACATTTCATAAGTTGCTGTGCCACTTCTGCTGGGGTTATAGCTGTCCTTTGAATTAAATCTTCAATGCATTTAAATAGAAGATGATCTTTAATCCCAAGGTAAGTGGCTACAAGTTTTTTGAATCCTTGAGGAGTACAATGACCCATGTAAATGTGAACATCCATTCTTCCTGGACGAAGCAATGCTGGATCCAACTTATCTTTGTAATTGGTTGTGAAAATTATTATTCTTTCATCTCCACAGCTTGACCATAACCCATCAATGAAATTCAACAAGCCTGATAGTGTCACCTGCGGTAAATCGCAATGAAGCCAAAAGCTCAAAAAAGTATATTATTATAATTTATAAATGTGAAGTGGGCAAATATTGAGAATCAGTGGATGATGACTTGAAAAAGTGGATATTACGTCAAATTATTCCAATAAAATAGCTCTCTTTTTAGTGGAAAGAAGAAAAGTTCAAGTTTGCTTCTTAACATCATATCATATAACGTTATATGATAGCTTTTTACAACTCATAATGCACAAACTGATAGAAGGATGGAAAATGATTCAGCAAAAACACAACTTAAAATCGTCCAATCAGAGGAAATATTGCGGTTACTTATTTGTAAAGCTCATATTTACTTGCTAAAATCACTAATTACACTTTAGTTTTGGATAAAGTATTTTCAAGGCAAATTAGAGAAACTATGAGAAATATTAGAAGAAAAATATACAGTGAGGAAAAAAAACAAAGAAGAAGCTGCTTAAAGAATAGCAACAAATCAGTGAAAAGAAACACAAAGTGGAACATAACAATGATTAAGAGTGGGAATTCGTTGAAAAGTAGATTGTACTTTCCATGAGTTAATGATGTCCAATAACCAAAATTCTGGGATTGATTCATGATTTTGTACAAGTGGAAAGTACAATAGATTTTTCAACAAAATTATAGTGGAACTAGGTTGTTCCTTTTTCAAGAATTGCTTGCATTTTTCACTTGTGTTGTGAGAAACAATTTAGATGAAATATAAATACAAATTTTTAAATGTTACTTTCAAGACATAAATTAATTCTGATTAGGATTTCCTTTTGATAGTCAAAATTAATAAATAATCAACTAAAACGACAATTTATCATTATTTTAAAATGCATTAAACAACACTTTAACTACTGGACTGCTAACTCATCTAAGCTCATATGTTAAACATATAAAGGAAAAGAAAGGTGTGTGAGTGGGCAACTAATAAATGGGAATGGAATGTGAGTTTCGTTAAGAAAAATCAAAGAAAATACTGTGAAAGCAACGTGTTAAAACAGGGGAGCTCTGTTTTTCAAACAGAGAATCAGATCAAAGAATCAATCAAATTTTTCTTAAAAAATTATTAACAAAATAAACTTTAAAAATTGATACTTTAAACTTACCCCAGGATCAAAAGACAACTTATTATCCGCTTGATCACGATCATCATCATCACCATCACCATTGTCATTATCATTTGGATTCCCACGACGAGTTCGAGATCGAGAAGACTTGGTACTACAATCAATATCTTCAATGAGAAGGATAGAGCGATTAGTAGTGGATGTAAGTATACGTCTAAGATCACCATCATTCTTCACACCTTGAAGCTGAAGATCGTAAATATGGAATCTAAGATAATTAGCAATAGCAGCAACTAATGTTGATTTCCCAGTCCCAGGTGGACCATAGAGAAGATACCCTCTTTTCCAAGCTCTGCCCACACTCTGAAAATAGTTCTTTCTTTGTAAAAACAAATCAAGATCTTTAACTATGGAATCTTTAAGGTCAGGTTCCATAGCCAGAGTTTCAAAAGTAGCTGGATGCTTGAAAATAGCAGATTCCCATAAAGAACCTTCATGATCATAAGTGTAAAGATTTAAACTTTCACGTTTCCTCAAAAGTGACTCTGCTTTTTCAGAAATATAAGGCAAATATTTATTAATAATTAGTTCTCTTTCTTTTTTGCTGCAATTCAACTCGAAATACCGCCTATTTCGAAGGTAATATTTCTTTGATTCTTTCTCATGAAGAGTCCATACTAATCGCATACCTTCAAATTCATCAATTACTTTGGAATCAACAGGAATTCCTGGTTTTGGTGGGGCAGTGATATTGTTACTGTCATTATTCCCAAGAAGAAGGCTTTTTGAGGTGGGTCCGATTCTTGTTGGAAGATAGACTTCGATTGCTCGGAAAGTTTCATTGTTTACTGCTTGCCATCGATCTTCAATGACAAAGGTGAAATCAGAGGTGAAATAAGAGGAGAAGAAATCTGATAATTTGTTAGTAATTAAATCTCTCATGCGTTTTGGGATTGTTTCATTGATGATTGTACGAATAAGCATGGCTAAAGCAGAGAAGGAGGCGTAGAAAGAGAGAAGAGTAGTCATGGAAGGCATTTCTTTGAACAGAGACGCCATTATAGAGACTGAGAAAAGAGAAAACAGAGCAGGTGAGGATTAGGGAGGGAGACACACACACACAGAGATAGAGACACAATTTTCTAGTTGTTGTGTTTTGACTCTTTTCACTCGAGTATTGTGACATGTTATTATTGGTGGATGGATATATATAAACAATTGGCAGGAGAAGTGAGTTTTCTCTTTGTATGTGCGTACAAATGTAGGGGAAATTTCTTGGTGTATGTTATTGTCTCGTGTATCTAAATTAATATTTTCTCTCGCTTAAATTGATAGTTGAATTTTGTATTTGGCAAAATATATATATAAATATATTGGCATTTTTTTTTGCCGTTTCGAAATTTTATTACTTTCTTTTTTATTGATAATTAACTAATTAATTGTTTATAATATTCTTATTAATTCACATCAAAATCATTACTTATTAATTTAATAACTATACTTGATTAATGTGAACATTATTAAAGTAGAGTGTGATTTACTTGATAAAATAAAAAATTTAATAGGCGTATTTTAGAAAGAAAGTTGTCACGCCCCGAATTCGAAGGCACGTGACCGGCACTAGGGAACGAAAAAGTTTAAGGCTTCGGGAACCCGTAGTAAGCCTGACTGCTCAATAGACGACAAAACTGCAAAGTGACAGCTGTAACTGTCACAAACCAAGGGCTATGGGCCCACCTGTTAAGCAGAACCTGATAAAGTATTACATCAAAGCCACTCAGGGCTATCAACTCAATCATATCATCTTTCTCATTAATTCACATCA
>CATKHJ011032687.1:0-16497 GCA_949750685.1 Vernicia montana
TGGAAAAAGCAGCCACCGTAATGTTTTTGTCTCCGGCGGCATAACACACCATAACATGATAAACTGGAATACTTATACCAATTTCAAAAACAAATATCCACAACGGAGGGTTTCTTCTAGTTTATTCTCTTCTTCAGTCATTCCAATGTGGCGGTATTCCATGAAATTTTCTATCTAAAACCTGATGAGTACATAATCTTAACTAAAGCGTGAGTATCATCACCAGTCACAATGCCTGACTCTCTTGACATTCTTACTTTTTTTAACAGGCCCAACAAAATAAATCCTCACGAAATAGATTCAGTCGGACGAATATCTTTGATTTGAGACTCGTCAAAACCTAAATATCATTTTTTTTTTTTTTTTTTAATTTGACTCATGCTGAAATTCGAACTCGAAACCTTACAGTCTTATAAATGATTTCAATACCTAAATTTCATTTTTAATATATATATATATATATTCTCAAAACTCAGAGAAAAAGATTAACCAAATTTCACTTTATTATTATCAAATTGAGAAATTTAGTTTTGATTTCAAATCAATCAAATGCATATGATTATATGATTAATGTGAACTTTAATTAATTAGTTAAATAGATTATATTTTAGAAATAATAATGTAATAATTGAATATGTTTAATTATAATTTATAAATGATATATATATCATAATGTTTTAGAGCCATATGTTTAATGATATAATTTATGTATAAAACACACGTCTATGCATTTACATGAGTTTTATAATTTCACCCTTTTTTGGAAAAATAATTTTATAATTTCTTGAAATATCATTAAATAATATAATTTGATACTTTATTTATGATATTTAATTTTAAATTGAATTTTAATTTCAACAAATTCAAATTTCTAATAATTAATATTTACATTATTCTTTTAAACATGTACTTATATAATATTAATTGAAAATGTTTAGTCATACACATATGATAAAGATACACATATAAATCATGTATATATATTTATTTTTTTTAGCATTAATTTTATCGGTAATATTCAAATTTTGACATTCATTCCTAAAGTATACATATATATATTCATTTTAAGAAAATAAGAAATGAGAAAATTTTAATATAACAAATATATTCAAATAAGGACTTATAACAAATGTATCAACTTGTTGCCAATACCATCATGTCATACAAAGCTTGAGAGATGATGGATAAAATGAGGACTAATCTTTAGGTGGAAAGACAATAGAGACAGTTGGTGGTATTGTTAGGCACATATCATATGCCCTTGTCTCCAAAATTTGGCTGTGTCCTCTCTGCCTCTCTGGCTTTGCCCCACTCCCTAATAATCCCTACCTCTCCAGCTGCCTAAAGTGTTTTGCTTTATTACATGGAATTATAGTATTTAGTCATTGAGTGCCATATATATTATGAAATTCACAGGTTATCAAATGATTTGAGTTTTATCTAATAATATTCATATGCTATCTTTCACCATTATATTAAAGATTGGCAAGAATGATAATCCTACATCAAAATTTCAATGCTTTCGGTAAATGAAATGAATAAATTTAAATTCATATAAAAGTCTCTCATTGATATTCCATATATTTAATTTTGTCCATCCAAAAGTGAATGACTCTCATATCCTATTAAAATGAAATTTGAAATAATCACATTTTAAAAGGCTAATTGTCCATTTTTGGAGAGTACAAATCCATATTAATTTTAAATTAAAACTTCATACTTTTAATATGATATCCAAATCACATGTCTTGTCTTTTGTCTTTTCTTTTTTTTTTTCCAAAAAGTCACATACATTGTACTAAGTATTACTATAACATCAAACATTATCTCCGACACCTAATTTAATTTGAGATAATTATAAATTTAATGTCTCAATTTAACATAATTAAATAATTAAATGTCTAAATTTTTAAAAATATCATTTAAATGTATTAATTATAAAAAAAAATCACAATTGAGTGTTAAAGCGTGAATTAAAATTTTTAATTTTTTTTAGCTGAAAAATAAATAATAAATCAAAATTAGAGGAAAAATAACTAATTTATCCCTACCTCAATTATACTTGGACTGAAATAAAAAAAACAAAATAAAAAAAAAAAAACCCAGATCTAAGTTTCAAAATGAAATTCAGATCTGGGTTTAGAAGATAAACCCACGGTGGCTTTAATTGACAACTTGGCTATGGAAACCAAAATAACAATTTCCAAAGGATTTTGATACTGATTTTCAAGAATTGATTTTGAAAGCTAAAGGGTTTTCAATTCTTGAATCATTACTCTATTACTCTGTGACTCTACTTGCTCAAGAGAATTCCCATTACCAGTAGTAGCAGCATTCCCATTTGCTTCCACAAAAGCATAGTATCTAAGCAAAAAAGGCCAAAGTCAAAACAACTCACAAGAAGCAAAAGATCAAAACACAAAGCCCACCACCCAATTTCAATATCACTGCTCCATCTTCTTCTCTAACATAAGATTTCAAATGCCCCAAAAAATCTCCTGTTTGTGTGTGAAAATTAGCACTGAAACAGAGCCTTTAAATATTGCAGTTAGTGAAGTAGCCACCATGTGAGCCACATACCATTTGCTCGACCTAGTAGTAGTGGAGGCGGAGCAGCCAGACACAGCGCCGATTATGGTGAAGATGTGGAGAATGATTAGAAAAAACCCACACAAAGATGGGAATAATCGGAGAGACAGAGCGAAGAAAATGCAACTAGAGATAGAAGTGAGCTTGAGCTTGAGTTCGGTGACGACAGCAGGTGTGGCCTGGTCGCGTAGACCAGCGGCAGCGAAGGCTTGGCCTTTGGCCACTCGTGAGCCGTTGGTGATGAAGATGATGATCCTGGACTTTGCAAGAAGATGATTAGATCTGGTTTCATAATTCTTTATTTAATTTTTAATTATAATATTTGTTTATTATTATTATTTTTTATACATATTTGTTTATTATTGAAAAATATAACTTCAAATTTTAATATTTTTTATTATATTAAATTTAATATTATTTTCCATGTCAGCGGCCAAGAATCATCTATGTAATTTCCATCAAACTAATCAAAAGCTTACAATTATCATATTAAAATTTCTCCCATTTACATCTGCAGTTTTTAGAAGGTTATCGGTTAGTAATCTGAAAATAATATTAAATTGTGATTTTTTTTTATAGATTTACACATTCAATTGATATTTTTAAAAGTTTAAACACTTAATTGTTAGATTGTGTCAAGTTGAGATATTAAATTTATAATTAACCAATTTAATTTATAGATCATGCAAAATTATACTAAATCAAATGAAATAATTTATGAATAAATTTATATATTAAAAATATTATTTTTTAATTTATTATTTAAAATGATTGTAATTATAGTTAAACACATACTTTTAGAATTAGGGATAAGATTTGAATCTAATTAAAGATATCGACATATTGATATATATACTTACCACAACATATTATTTTATTTTTTTAAACCCAACAATGAAAAACTATTGATATTATTATTGTTTTGATCCCTTAGTGTGACAACCCGATTACTATGAAGGACTTACGTCCTATTTCATATTGCAATGTGCTCTACAAGATAATTGCTAAAGTATTGACAAATAGGTTAAAGTTGGTGTTGCCAAAAATTATTTCTTCTAAACAGTCTGCTTTTGTTCCTGAAAGGTCAATTACTGATAATGTGATTGCTGCATTTGAAATCATTCATCATATGAAATGAAAAACTAGGGGCAAGGATGGTTTAGTTGCTCTGAAAATTAATATCAGTAAAATATATGACCGTATTAGCTGACGTTATTTACAAGTTGTGATGACTTGCATGGGTTTCTCTAGTAAATGGATTCAGTGGATTATGATGTGTGTTCAGTCTGTTAATTATTTTGTTGTTATTACTGGACACGAGGTGGGTCCTATTATTCCAAGAAGAGGTATTCGTCAAGGGGACCATTTGTCTCATTATCTATTTATATTATGTGCATAAGAGTTGTCTTCTTTTCTTAGGCTGGCAGAGATGAATAGTGCAATTTATGGTATCACTATTTGTAGGGGTGCTCCTAGTGTATCTCATATGCTTTTTGCAGATGACAATTTTTTCTTCTTCAAAGCAGATATGGGTGAATGTCAATAACTGCAAAATGTGTTGTTCAGTTATGAGAGAGATTCGGGTCAAGCAATAAATTTTTATAAGTCTGGGATTTTCTTTAGTCCTAATGTCTCTACCTCTGTCAAATTGGATATTTCAACTCTGCTTCAGGTTTCCAGTCCGCTGGATACAGGTCGTTATTTGGGTCTTCCTTCATTAATTGGTAGAAAGAAAGGGCAGTTTTTGCTTTTCTTAGAGACAGGCTATGGAAGAGGGTGAAAGGATAGTAGGGCCAGTTATTATCACAAGCATGTAAAGAGATTTTAATTAAAACAGTAGCTCAAGCTATACCAAGTTATTGTGAGCACTTTTTTTTATTACCTGTATCATTATATGATGAGCTCCAGAAAATGATGAATTCATTTTGGTGGGGTATGAAAACAGATGGGGGGAGAAGAATTAACTGGGCTAGATGGGATGTGTTGTGTAGGAGGAGGTATGGGTTTTAGGAACTTGCATGCTTTTAATCTTGCTTTGCTTGTTAAGCAAGGTTGGAAATTGATTGATCAACCAGATACTTTAGTTAGTAAGCTATTCAAAGCTAAATATTTCCTAAGGGGGAATTTCTTATTGGCTCAATTGGATTCTAATCCGAGTTATGTTTGGAAGAGTATCTGGTCTTCAAGATTTGTTCTTGAAACTGGGTGTAGGTGGAAATGTGGTGGGGACTCATTGGTGAATGTATGGACTGATCCATGGTTGAAGAATGGTGATAATTTTTATATTAGCACCAGTTTAGTGGATGGGATGGAGGGACTTCGGGTACGTGATTTGCATATCAAAGGTACTAACTTATGGGATGTTGAATTGTTGAATGGATTATTTTGTGAGGGGAATGTTTCTAATATTTTAAAGATCCCTCCATGTATGGAGAATGAGGAAGATAAATTAATTTGGCATTTTGACTCTAAGGGGAGATATCTTGTGAAGTCGGGGTATAGGGTTATTATGAGGTTATGGGACAATGTTCAAGACAATCAATTTTTGGTTAGGTGGTCTAGATTATGGAGCTTACCTATTTTACCAAAAATTAAACAATGTTTTTGGAAAGTTTGTAATAATCTTCTGCCTACGAGGGATAATTTATCTTTGAAGGGGATGGATGGCTAATGAATGTGTTCTTTGTAGTGGGTATGGGAAGCATGTGTTGCACTTAAATTTGGACTATCCATTTGCGGTGGATTGCTGGGCCTCAGTGGGGCTAATGGTTCCTTTTACACATGCATGCTCTATGGTTGAATGGGCAGAAATGGTTTTGGAGGGTGGGGAGCTTGACTTTATTATCAAATGTTGTGTGGTTGTCTGGGAGATTTGGGGCCAAAGGAACAAATGGTTTTGGAACCAAATTTTTCAAACTCCCATGCAAACAATGCATGTGTGTATGGAGATGTTGAGGACATGGCAAGCTGCACAAATGTAGGGGTCTAATTACGTTGTTAGACGCAATACAATGGTTGTAACGAAATGGGCTTGTCCAGTGGCTCCGGCGGTCAAGTGCAATGTCGATGCTGCTATTCTTGCTAATGAAAGGATAACAGGCGTGGGTGTGGTTATAAAGGACTCGACATGACTGTTTTGAATGGTTTTACGAAGACTTTTAATGGGGTCTTATTACTAAAGGAAGCTGAAGCTCTTGGTTTGTTTGAAGCTTTATTGTTTTTGGAGATGCAAGGGTACACCCATGTTATTGTAGAGCTTGATGCGAAGATTGTGGTGGAAGGGATTTCTTCTTTAGTGGTTAATGACTCTGAATATGGTACTATTCTTCAAACATGTAAAGTATTACTTAACAGATTATTTAGTGTTTTCTATTTGTTTTGTTAAAAGACAAGCGAATAGGATTGCTTATGCTCTAGCACAAGCAGTCCGTTCCTATGCTAGTCTTACTGTTTGGCAAGAAGCTCCAATGTTTATAAGGGCTATCTTGATTTTTAATACTTCTTCCGGATTAATAAATTTTCGTATTTTTTTGAAAAAAAAAAAAAAAAACTAGTGATATTATTTACAATAAAATTATTTTGTCCTTGTACGAAATCATAAACACGTCATATTGGTTATTAACCCTGTCAATTTAGGCATGGGTTGATGCCAACCAGCTTTACTTTAGTTGTAAAATTATAATTGAGGTGTTAGAAAGATCGCATATTTAGATGAGATTTATTTATTATTTATGTTGAATTATAATATTTGATATAATTATGAATTTGATGCCTAAATATGTTTTTTACCCATATTAAACCAATAACAACGTCCAAATTATAAAATTAAAAAATTAATAATAATCTTTGACTTCCAAGTTCCATGCCTTTTGCAAAATATATGTTAACTACTCAAAATAGAAAAATATAATCAGTCAATTTTTCAATATATATATATATATATATCATAATTGCACTCCATGGAAATCACTTATCGTGGACTTAACCATTACTATCATTGTCAGCATATACATGTTAGCTCAAGAAATGAGGTTTTTTATCAAATAGGTGAACTCATTATTTATTATTGGTAAAGCAGCAAGATGATATTAGAGCATCGTGAAATGCTAGCAACATTTTTTTTAATATTTTTTAAATACTTATTATTTTATTGATTCACATCATTTAATTTTTCAATTTAAAAATTTATTATCTATTAAATGAGAAAATATTAAGTGAACTAGGTTTACTATGAATTATCAATGATTATCTAACATATCGATACATTAATTACAATACGCACCATATAATTTAGATAGTTAATTACTATATTCACCTTATGAGATAATTATTGTTTAATATAAAATACTATAATTAAACAGTATGATAAATTAAGTTCACCTAAAAAATTTTCCTATTAAACAAGTTAAGCCAATAAAATTAATTTTTAATTTCTCTCTCTTCTTAATGCTATAAAAGATAAATAAATTTTTTTTTATGGTTAATAAAAAGTCACTCTTTATAATTGCAGAAAATTTAAGTTTGTAAATAACCCAAATTCTATTAAGATAACCTAAACCTTATCCTTTTAATTATTTTATTTGAGGAAAGATTTTTTTAATAGTTAGCGACCATGAATGTATTTCTCTTCTTGTGGATAGTTGGCGACAATGAACTAAAAAATCAAGGCAAATATATATATATATATTTCAAAGTTACCTTTTATATCATAACAATATTTTAATCAACCATCAATTAAAAAATTTTCCTTTTTCTTACGTCAATTTCCTTATTAATTGTTTTTATTTTTTGCAAAGTAGATAATTAGTTAATGCATATTAATTTTATATTAATATCAATCAAATAAATATTTCAATCTTTAAAGATAATAAATTATTATAAATATTTATAAATAAAATAAATAATTTAATATTTGTTTTACAAATCATGCTGAAAATTGATATAATATATTATTTATTTTTAAAAAAATTCTTTTTCTTAAATAAAATAATTAAGAGGATAAGGTTTAGATTATCTTAATAGAATTTGAATTCTTCACAAACCTAGATTTTTTGCAATTAAAAAGAGTGAATTTTCATTAAACCATAAAAAAAATTTATTTATCTTTTATAACATTAAGAAGAGAAAGAAATTGAAAATTAATTTTATTAGCTCAACTTGTTAAATAGGTAATAAGTTTTTATATTGAAAAGTTAGATGATGTAGAACAATAAGATAGCAATTATCTAAGAGAATAGCAATTATCTAAGAGAGTGTTGAAAGAAGAGTGTTGTTAGCATTTATCGCAGAGCATTTATAAAAGTGTTTTTTATTTTAAATAACATCTTTTATATAAATAAAAAGTATTTTAATTAATTTTAAATATGAAAAGTGTAAAATTTTTTTTTTAAGTCTAATAGATTCTTTAAATTTAAAATTTTCTTTTTTCTATAAACAGTAAGTGAAAGAATTAAATAGAATGCATAAAAAATTATAAAATTTAAAATAGAGAGTAAAATTGACACTATTGATATAGAGATTTGTCTCTTTATTTTAAATTTAAATAATAAAAATACATTTAAACTTTATTTTCTTGCATTAATTTTTTATTATAAAAAGTTGCATATAAAAAATTATTTGAAGATGTTCCTATAAGATAACTTTAAAATTTTTTTTAGTCTAATCAGCTATCAAAAGACAAAATATCCGTATTGGGCTCACAAAATTTACAAATAATAATGAAAAAAGGCTATATCTAATGTTTATTGTCTGTCTCTAAAATTCGAATTCTAGTTAAAAAAAATAATAATAAAGTAAATTCATTTGCTAATTTTTTTTTTTTTTAGTATTGAGAGGGGGAACTTATCATGACTGAGATTCCAAATTAGCATCCACTCCTAAACATGAAATCATTTGCTAATTAACATGAAATCATTTGCTAATTAGGTTAATCATATATATAACTTTTAATTTTTTTTAATACTTCATCCATCTTATAATAATAAGTTTATAGTTAATTGCACATAAATTTAAAAAAATATAATTTTTATAATTAAAATGATACATTTTTCTTATAATACTCCTAATTAATACTTCATCTGTTTCACAATAACTGTCGTTTTAGGAGGATGCACACATATTAAGAAAGCTATTAAATAGCTTTAATTTTAATTAATATGGACAAATATACTCTTATTTTCTATTACCAAATAAGAAAAAACATATGAAATATTGGAATTGAAATGAGGGTAAAGTTGAAAAAAAAAACTAATAAATGTTGCGTTGAACTTTTAAAACGATAAATAATTTGAAATAAAAAATTATTTTTAAAACGACAGTTATTGTGAAACGGAAAGAGTATTAGGTAGTTCTCTTTTTTATTTTTAAATTAGAAATCCAAAAAAATACTCTAAATGGAGTATTAAATTGTGATTTGGGAATTCAAGGTCATTATTATTGCTAGTTAGCAATAGATAAATAAAATGGTGATAATATGTAGTAAATAATGGTAAAAAAAAAATTCATACTCTAAGATATGTAAATAAATAGGATAATGTTAAATGGTCAGAATCTAGCCAACTAGAATTCTAAAAACATGTATTAATTGCTTATAAATGTCTAAACTACTATTTAATAAAAGTGGTGATATATATATATATATATATATATATAATGGATTTTTTGTAAGTTGAATTGCACAATAATAATGAGAGATAATAATTATTTTCTTAAAAATTACAAATCCTTTAAATGTAGTGAGAGAATAAATTTTTTTCAAGTTTTCACTAAATCTAATGGATAAAGAAAATAGTATTTTAGTCAAATAAAAATAGCCACTCCAACTTATACCTCATTTAATGATTCAAAAATTACAAAAAATGGTTATATATATATATATATATATATATATATAATTATAAAAAATAAAAAAAAGTATTTTAATTAATTACAAATTTTCCTCTAAAGACACTTATAAAAATTTAATTGTAAGTGAAAAAGATTATTAGGAAAATTCAAAATTACTAAAGTAAAATTAATGTTGTTATAGAATTGATAATAAATTGAAATTAACATAGGAAATAAAAAAATAAAAAAAAAAGTAAAAGTTTTCCATTAGAGTAAAAGTTATATCAACTTAAATAGACTTTTATAAAATTAATGTATAATAATTGAAGACAACAATAAAAATTAAAATCGTCATAAAAAACCTTAAAAATATAATTTGAAAAATAAAAAAAAAAATTGTCTTTTATTTAATTAAAAAAGTTTAATTAATAATTTTTTTTTTATCTTTTTAATACAATAAACTATAAAATTTGCATGCGTTCCAATATAAATAAATATAATTTTTATAATTGAAAAGTTTATTATAATTTTGTATATAAATAAATTAAATTTCTTTTAGAGTGAGGATTAGGAATTATTAATTAGTAAGATTTACACAAAGTTTTCAAAATTATTTTCTAACTCTTCCCCTAAAATTTGAATCCCAAATCATCTTTGGACCAAAATGTTCCTAAAACAGTACTAGAATCGTACACAATTCTAGAATTTTCAGATTTCTTAATTAATAATTCTATATATTCCTTTTGTATTAGTTTTTTTTTTAAATTAATTATATTATAATTATAAATTTAAATTCATAATCTTATAACTATTGAGAGGAGAGACTGTTTTATTCTTATTGAGCTAAAATGTATTGATCATATATATATATATATAAAAGAACTTTTATATAAGAATAACCTTTATATTATTATAAAAAAATTTAGTCCCAACTTAAGCCAGTTGTAAATAAGACAACTGGCTTAAGTTGGGACTAAATTTTTTTATAATAATATAAAGGTTATTCTTATATAAAAGTTCTTATATATATATATAATAAGTGATGCATGTCAATCCGAGCGATCCTCCTAAGCGAACTAAGAGTTCGCCTAACGTCAGAATGATCTATTACACATAGTTAACTATGATCGCTTAGACGAGTTCTGCCCATGCTACCGAGCATCTGTGTAGATTGCCAGATCAACATAGGGATGATCCTCAAAGACAGTCCCTACATCTCCACCACGTTCTCCACTTCCTAAATAATAGGAAGTCATTATTCCACTACTTGGACACTTAGTAGTCCTACATTCCAGGGACTTGCTCCCCAAAACAGTATCCTATAAAAGCTTTCAGAGGCTTTATACACCAAGTTACGCATTCTAAACACAAAAAAGCTTTCTACTTTCCTTAAGAACAATCATTTACTGACTTTAGCATCGGAGAGTTCGCCCAGGCGGTTCGCCTGACCTCTCTAACTCTATTTTGCAGGTTCATCTAGTTCGGAACATACTCAGTGTGGTTTCGAATTTTGTCCTACTCACATCATTTGGTACGGTGAGCGTGGAACACACCTTCAAGTTCTTAGTTTTGCTCCTTTAATTTCCATGGATCCTAGTTCCAGTAATGGTGGATTGAGACTTAACCTTTTTCATTTGCATTCCGAGAATGACGACACCCAACATGATAACCATCAAATTCCTTCAACAATACCCAACTTGAATAACCCTCCCCCAGACTTGAACAGCCCTGCAACTGTACAATTACTTTTCAATGCCTTCACTAAATTCACTAACCAGATTAAAGAGTTAAAACAGGCCATAACCCAATAACCTCCAACTACCACCCTACCAACCCCACAACATGCTTATGGAATTAGAGAAAAGGGAAAGCAAGTTGTAGCAAATCACTCCAACAACACTTTTCAGGCAATCCCTGTTGAGGGTCTGGATAGGGTTGTTCAGGTTAATCAGGATGAACCTTTGTCCGATGGCGAACCTGAGGAGAAAGATAGTCCTGCATGGCTAGAGAAAAAGATTCGCGAGATTGCTGGAAAAATTGGCATTAGGGTGAATGAAATAGACTTTGCCCTACGAACGGATTTCCCTCTCTGTGATAGTATTCTTACAGCGAGCTATCCCTTGAAATTCAGAATCCCCACCCAATGGAATCTTATGATGGGACCACTTGCCCTAAGAGCCATGTACACAAATACCGAACCATTATTAACGCCCAAACACATTTAGACCACGTCCTATGCAAGCTCTTCCCAACCACACTAAAAGGCCTCGCCCAAGACTGACACCAAACCTTACCACCAAAATCTATTACATCATTTCGACAACTATCCAACCTTTTTCAAGCCATATTTATAGCTTCCATCACACCCAAAAAGATCTCTACCGACATGCTTGCTATAATTCAGAGAGAGGGGGAGAATCTTCGAAAGTATGTAGAGAGCTTCAATAGAGAAGCAATCCAGATTGAAGATTTGAACAAGGATATAGCCTACACGGCGATGTTGAATGGAACCTCTAATCATGATTTAAGGAAGGAACTGATGTCCAATCCCCCATAGACTATATCAACTTTGATGACAGTCGCACAAATGCACATTAGGATTGATAATGGGATGAGAGATTTTGACCAAAGATAAAAGAAGAAAGAAGGAGGGTCATCTAGAGGACAAGGAGATCGCTAAGGCGATTGCCCATATCAATCCAGGGGGTATAATGAAGCAGGAAGCAGAAGAAATTATGGGCCAGACAAGAGGGATAAGCACTTTACCCCCTTATCCACAGCTAGAACGCATGTCTTGATGTGGATAAAGGACACTGGTGAAAGGGTTCAATGGCCTAGGAAAATGAGCAGCTCTTTGGCGGGTAGGAGAGATAATAACAAGTACTGTCAGTTCCACAAAGATAAGGGACATGACACCGAAGATTGTTGGCACTTGAAGGAGGAAATCGAAAGATTGATACAGAAGGGTATCCCTGGGGTTAAGCAATTTGTTCGCCAAGATAGAGACAGGGAACCAAGAGGTCGATCTCGGGAGAGGACCGAATCTCAAGAATCCGAATAGAAAAAGCAGAGAAAAGAAATATCGGGTGAAATACACATCATAGTTGGGGGAAGTTCAGGAGGAGACAGTTTAACTAAGAGGAAATTGGCGGTGAGAGATGTGTATTCGGTTAGCTCATCTAGAGCTATCGAAAAATCATTTGGTCCTATAACTTTTTCAGAGGAGGATAGGGGCAATGTGATCGCCACACATAATGATGCAATGGTCATTTCGGGGTACCTTAACAACTTTCTTGTCAGGCTAATGTTGGTAAATGATGGAAGTTCGGTCAATATGACCACGCTGGATGTTTTTAAAACGATGGGTCTCTCGGAGAAGAGCCTGAAACCTGTAGCGACCCCTCTAGTTGGGTTAGGAGGAAAGGTCGTGCTTGTGGAGGGGTTGGTAATGTTGGATGTGGAGTTAGGTGACGGTGATATCACAAAGGAGATCAAGGCAAAATTCATGGTGGCCGATATTCCTTTTGCTTACAATGCTATTATCGGGCGATCAATTCTTTATGACACTTGTGCAGTGAC
Organism: Vernicia montana; assembly: GCA_949750685.1. Lineage (NCBI taxonomy): Eukaryota > Viridiplantae > Streptophyta > Magnoliopsida > Malpighiales > Euphorbiaceae > Vernicia > Vernicia montana. The sequence goes on from CATKHJ011032687.1 coordinate 12,994, forward strand.
CTGCATAAGATATTTGACAATGAAGATACCCACGTCGGGGGGAATGGTAGTAATAAAGAGTTGTCAAGAAACCGCTAGGAAGACCTACTTAAATGCTTTAAAAGGGCTCTTCCCAACTTTACAGATAGAACAACCAGAGGGCTCGGGAAGGAAGGATAAGGCCGAACCGGGTGGAGAAACAATGAAGGTTGGGGTTGAAGAGGGGAGAGAAGTACATATCGGGGCTTCGTTAGATGCCGAGGTTGAGGCAGAAATTTTCCGGGTATTAAGAGAGAATTCTAGCTCATTTGCATGGGATACTCGGGACTTGGCAGGCGTGAGTAGAGAAGTCATCACCCATAAGCTCAGCATTGATCTGGCGATCAGTCCCGTAGTTCAGAAAAAGAGAAAATATTCTACAGAAAAACAGATTGCTATTGCAGAAGAGGTTTAAAAATTATTAGAAGCTGAGGTGATTCGGGAGGTATACTATCCGAAATGGTTAGCCAATGTTGTTTTGGTCAAGAAACCTAACGGTTCGTTCAGGATGTGTGTTGATTTCACCGATCTGAATAAAGCATGTCCTAAGGATAACTATTCTTTACCTAGTATTGACCAGTTGGTAGACTCCACTACTGGTCATGAATTGTACTCCTTATTAGATGCAAAGGTAGGTTACCATCAGATTCGGATGTATAGATCTGATGAGGAGAAGACCTCTTTTGTAATTGATCAAGGTACCTATTGCTATAGGATGATGCCTTTTGGGTTGAAAAATACTGGGACGACATATCAACAGCTGGTCAACCACATGTTTAAAGAGCAGATCGGTAAAAACATGGAAGTTTACATCGATGATATGATCATAAAGAGCAGGCGGAGTGTAGATCATCCCAAGGACATTGAAATGATTTTAAAGATCATAAGCTCCTATAATTTGAAGTTGAACCCAAAGAAGTGTGTTTTTTGAGTACCGGCGGGGAAGTTCTTAAGATATATGGTCTCTAAAAGGGGAATTGAGGCAAATCTGGACAAGATAGATGTTAAAAATGAACCTGCCCACCAATATTCGAGAAGTTCAACGATTGAATGGGCGAATTACAGCATTGGGAAGGTTCATCTCATGTTCAGCTAAAAAATGCCAACCTTTCTTCAAAACCCTCAAGAATTTAAAGAAATTTGAATGGTCAGAAGAGTGCCAGAGATCTTTTGAGGAGTTGAAGAAATTCCTAATGACCCCCCCACTACTTAGCCGTCCGATCCCAGAAGAAGATTTATATTTGCATCTATCCACAACCGCTGAAACCATTGCAGCGGTATTAGTCAGGGAAGAATCTGGTGAACAACGACCTATCTACTATCTCAGTAGGGTTTTGCAAGACGCCGAGCTTTGGTATCCGACCCTTGAAAAACATGCCTTAGCTCTTTTCATGGCTTCCCAAAAACTAAGGCATTATTGTGAGGCACATTAGGTCATTGTTCGAACGGATTTACCATTCAGAAAAATCCTTCAGAAGCCAGAAACCTCAGGTAGAATAACACAATGGGCAGTTCGGATTGGTAGTTTGGATATCTTGTATGAGCCGAGAAGGGTTATGAAAGGCCAAATTTTGGTAAACTTTGTGGCCGAACTCACGCCATTGGAAGGGGAATCTCCGTTAGAGAAAAAAGAAGTATGGGAGATATTCGTCGATGGAGCTGTGAGCTCAGAAGGATCTAGCATCGGAATAGTTTTGAAAGGGCCACAAAAGGTGATTATTGAATATGCTGTAAAATTAGACTTCCCGATTTCCAATAATGCAGCGGAATATGAAGCACTACTGACTGGTCTTTCATTAGCTCGGGAAATAAAGATGGAACATCTGATAATTTATAGTGATTTGCAGCTAGTTGTTAATCAAACTGATGGCAATTATGCTGTGAAAGAGACACCTTTTGAGAAATATACGGAGCTCGCCAAACAGGCTCTCCTAGAAGGAGGACAGTTTGGTAGTTGGGTGATTAAACAGATTCCTATGGCTAAAAATGAGAGAGCTGATGAGATTGCTAAATCAGCCGCTGTAGGCAGAGAGGCAATCTTAAAAAATATCCCATTGGCAATTCAAAAATCCGCCACGACAGAGATCATACCAATGTTGCCTATAGATTGGGAAGGAAGTTGGATGGACCCTATCATCCAGTATCTCTCCAAAGGCATACTGCCAGAGAAAAGAGTAGAAGCACAACGAGTAATAAAAAGATCAAAGAAATACAGCTAGTATAAGGATGATCTTTACCACCGATCCAAAACCCATCCTTGGTTAAAGTGCATTCGAACTGAAGATGGTGACTATGTTCTGAGAGAGATCCATAAGGGGATTTATGAAGCTCACGAGGCGAGCTCTAGCCTTGCTAGGAAAACGCTGCTACAGGGGTATTATTGGCCTACTATAAAAAATGATGCTGAGGAGATGGTTCGCCTATGTGTTAAATGTCAGGAGCATTCGACAGTTCCTCGACAACCTTCTAGAGAACTCTCCCCAATTGGTTGTGCATAGCCTTTTCAACAGTGGAGAATAGACATCCTTGGCCCATTCCCACCTTCTGTTCAGCAGACGAGATTCCTCGTCGTAGCAATTGACCATTTCACCAAATGGATCGAAGTTGAACCTTTAGCGAGGATCACACAGAAGAATATAACCAGTTTTTTCTTTAAAGCTGTGATTTGCAGGTTTGAAATTTCAGAGACCATAATTTTAGATAATGGCAAGCATTTCGATACTGCCCAGTTTAGGTCTTTCTGTCGGGACCTCTACATCGACCTTTGGTTCACTTCGGTGGCTCATCCTCAAACTAACGGACAAACCGAAGTGGCAAACCAAATTATCTTACAGGGATTAAAGAAAAGACTGGATGAAAGGAAGGGACACTAGGCTGACGAATTGTACAGTGTTCTTTGGAGTTATCGAACTACACCAAAAGAACCTATAGGTGAAACACCATTCTCCCTCACCTATGGTTTGGAGACAGTAATACCTGTGGAGATCGGCCTGCCAAGTTTTAGGACATAGCGAGCAGGGGAGATTGATCAAGAAAGAAAACTAAGAATCAACCTAAACTTGCTAGAAGAGAAAAGAGACCTCGCTTATGAAAGAACAGCAGCTTACAGGCAGAGAGCATCCAAGTATCACAATCGCCGAGTTAAGGAAAGAATTTTCAAAGAAGGCAATATGGTCCTTAAGAAAATGGAGATCGTTAGGGGTAATGCAGGTGTAGGTAAATTACAACCTAACTGGGAAGGCCCCTACAGAATAGCAAAGGTCGTTGGACTTGGGGCATACAAATTGGAAGATCACCATTGTAATGTTCTTCCCCGAATATGGAATTCGGACAACTTGAGGATCTACTATCAGTAACAGATCAGTCATTTCTACCTTAGCTTTTCCGATTCTCTTTTGTATTCACTTAATCTTTAATTGTAATATGTTCATCACCTGAAGGCATATATTGATTATTATCATATTTTACGAGATTTAAGTTATTTTT
>CATKHJ011032691.1:0-14793 GCA_949750685.1 Vernicia montana
ATATATATATATATATATATATATATATATAAATTAAAAATTAAATGAAAAATATCATAGTATAAATTAATTAGTCTTCAAAAATTTATAATTTACTATAAAAATCGAGTAATAGTATAAATATATTTTAGTAAATGATAAAAATTGAGATAATTTAGTAATACAAAATTATCCTTGTATTTAAAATTACTTTATATATCTTAAAAATATTACTAATAACTAGTAATTGAATTATTTCATTTTCAATAGATTACTTTTCATATATATTTTTTTAAATAAGAAATATTAATATGAAAAAAAAATTATTAAAATTAAATAGAATAAGAAAATTAAATTTTTTTTGAAAACTATAAATTATTAAAAATTAAAATATATATATTTACCTGTAGAAGAGTTAAAAGTAAATTAATCATATTAAAAAATTTCATAATATTTTTTTTTGTGTATACTCTAGTTAATACTTAAAATAAAATAAAAATATTTTTTTTCTCACAATATTTTGAAAAATAGTTAAACACAGTTTTCAATGATTATAAAAAATAATAATATCAACTATTTTTTTTAAGAATCACAAATAAAATTAGACATTTTAAATATCTTTTTAATAAAAATAAGTAAAATAAAAATGAAAAATAATAAGATAATAATTTCTTAAAAATATATATATGTGAAACATTGAAAAAGTTCAATTTGATATATTATTTAATACTTTATTTTAATTTATTATTTTACAATTTTCAATCTAATTTTTAAAATTTCTTAATTAATTAATATGATGAAACTAGAAAATATTATATTTTAATTATTATATATTTATAAAAATAAAGATTTTATTTAAAAAATTATATATGAGAATTGATATAAAAAGAAAGAATATAATTATAATTTAGTAAAAATATTTGTAAAGATATGAAAAGTAAATTAAGAGTATTAAGGAATCAAATAATTTTATCAATTGAAAAATTATAAATACTTTTAATTCTGATTCTAATAATTTATGTTATGACAATTGTTTAAAAAAAATTACTCTTATGTAAAAAAATAAATAAATAAATAAACTCTTATAGAACAAGCACTTTACTATGAAAGAGAGAATAGAAAAACACTTGAGTTATAACAATTTTAGAATAAAGAAGAAATAATTTTCTAAAATTATCAAAAGAAAAAAAAAAAAAATTGGATCATCAAAAACATTTTTTTTTTCTAAAAAAAGTAATAAACAAACTTTCAAACTCAAAAAGAAATTCAATTTTATTATCTGAATTTAGAAAAGTATATAAATTAGTGGATGAAACTAAAAAAGAAAAAGATTCAACAACATTGCTTAAGAACCTAAATTACAGTCAACCAACATTGCTTAAACGCTAAGCTCATGCAGAGAAGAATAAATTTTGCCGACTTAATTTGGCAGCTTTGGTGGGTCTACTATGAAACTTCTTTTTTTTTTTTACTAAATTATAATTATATTTAGTAAATTATCATTAAAAATAAATAAATAAAAACCAGCCAATTCAACCTGAGAATTATTCACAAAGCACAAATAATAAACTTGTCCACATCAGACCAGTGAGGAATGCACGTTCTTGAAATAATAATAATAATAATTTCACTGAATATTAAAAGTCACTTTTTTTTTTTTTATTCTGAAAGGTGATATTTCAAACTTCTGGTAGTAAAAAAATTAGTTACTATAAAACAATGGATTAATACACACTAAGTATCAATCAAACTATATCGTGAAGGCATCAACTGAACTGAAACTACAGATTGCCAAGTATAAACAAGCACGTATCTGTACAAACATCATGATGGGCTACGGAGCATCACTGGACCTCTGATTAAATCTGTCATCTGTGCAATGTGCATCCTCTTTCTGTACTAGTCTTTCATTATAGAGATGACCTGTTAAGAATTCATGAATGGTGTAGAGAGCTATGCACTTTGATTCAGGGCCTCCTCCCATAGCCCACAGCTTGTCAAGAAAAGGCATACATAAAACCACTCCAATATGCATACCGCGAAGTTTGTCCAGAAAAACAAGGAGCTCCTTGCTTTGCAAATACATCTCTTTACACTGATTGCAACATTTGCTCCAATAGCTGGGATCATCTTACTTTCACAACCATCTCAAAGCAGAAAGACTCATTGCTCATCTGTACTTTGTATGTTGATTAAATGTTCTTCGAGATTCTTAACAGAATCTTCATTTACATACCATGTCACAGTTCCTGCAATAGAAAGCAAAAATAGGGAAGATAAGATCATAAGGTCGAGCTAATAGTATGGTTGACACCGATAAATGCAGACAAGACAATCATGCTTGCCAAAAAGAGCATATACAAATAGTTGACTATAAAGAAGCAACCTGAACTACATATATATATATATATATATATATATATATATATTTGAGAAATAACTACAGAAGATTTTAATTGGGTGGATATGTAACAACAAAGGGCATAAATATTAATTTGTTGGTGCACAATTTGTATAGGCATCATATGGGCTGTTCTGCAGAAAACAAAGACTGCATCTTATTCTTTACGTATAGAGAAACAGGATAATTGCATTATATGCTTCACAAAACTGGTGGACTTGCAATGAAATCCATGAATTCCCCCCAAATTAACATGGGGGATCAACCCTAGATTCTTAGCCAACCAATAGAAAGAAAACAGTTACTGTCATTTTCCATCTTCCAGATGCAGAAAGCAAGTTTAAAGTCTCGACAATTTAGATTTGTGATCTAGATTTTTAATAGGGCTCATTCAAGATAATATTTACCTGTTACCGCTGTTAGTCCTTATCTCGTTTCATATGTGTTGTTATTCCAGAAAGTTAGTTACTGGTCCAGTATTTTATATTTTAGAAGTCAGAGGGACTTGAACTGACTGAATTTCTAGCTTTACTGGAATAGACTGGGTTAGATGGTCTTTAGGTCATATTTTGAATCTTGGGTTTTTTTTTTTTTTTTTTCTGAGTATTATTTTGAGTCCTTGTTCAACTGGGAAAGTTTATACTTCTAGTTCTTTACAGAAGCCGAGATCCTTGCAGGATTGAGATCATTTTCAGCCTTTTAGGGTCCAACTCCTTAAAGGGTTAGGCATATCTTAAGTATATGAATATCTATTCTCATAATGCTTTTCTTATCAATGAATTAAGAATTATTTCAAAATTTCCAGCAATTGAGGTTCTTTTGGAATGTGATTCCAACCCTAGTTGTGAGGCCAATCAGGTCTTGGGTGATGCCCTAACAAGTTCTAGCAGCATAAGAAGCCAATAGAAGGTAGAACATGATCCATAGGTGATGTTTATGGTACATATATACAACAGTGAACTTGGTATCAATTACATGTTTCAAGAATCACTGCTTGTATAGTCATCTATGTCCAAGCTTTTAGAAAAAAAATGGACGACAGCAACAGATTCATTAGATAAATGCCAAGAGCATATGCATTTTCTCCTTAATCAAGGCGAGAAATAAATGGGTTGCAAGTGGCCAACTCATCTCTGGCCACCAAGGCAACACCTGATCCCCTAATCAATCCCAGGATAAAAAAGGGAGGAAAGGAAGGATACGGCTCATATGTACCTAAAGGAGGAGGTGGTTCCTGTTCTCTTGTCGCATGAAGTATGATTGTTCCTGACAGTACAGTAATGAATCCACATAACTCGGAGGTTATGCTGCTTGCATTTTGGCCAGACCAATCCTGTAGAAAATATCAACAACATACAATTTGAGCTCATTGATTCAGAGCAACTCTTAAGTACAATGGCACCATAATTACACAATAAACAGATTCCATAGGATGCGTCGAGCATTTTTACCTTAAACATTATGCAACTAGCAATGATAGTTAGAGTTGTAAACATCACGTAATATACTGGAGAAACAATTGCTGCATTGAATGTATCCAAAGCCTGAACAATGATTACATAAGCATCGGTGAACATGAGACTGATGACAAAATAGAATATCAATTGAAAGACGAAGGTTAAGTAAATGTAGATGAAATTTCTCTTTCAAAAGCCTTTAGGACATAGCAAACCTCACTGTCGGAAATAGTAGAGCAGAGAACACAAACACACAACATCCAGGTTTTGAAATTTGAACCTCAAGAGAGCATACTTTCATTGATTGTTCAAGGTCTTATATAGTTCTTATTTACAAGAGATCTAAATGCCAAAGTCAACTACAACCGTACCTTACTTTTCTATATCTAGACCACATTTTACTTTTCTCCACATGTAAACCATACTTAAGTTTTCTTACACACAAGCATAACCATAATTTTCATCTAACCACACTAATCAAACTTGTAATCACACGCTTCTACAAAATACAAAATACATTACCAAAATACAACACATATCATAGAGTATCTAAGCAAATTCTCAAATCCTAACACTCACCAAGATGAAAAACAAATTTCCTGTAGATATTACTTGCTTGAAACTATACAGGGATCATAGTTGTGACTATCAATGACCTGTAACATCCTATTATCTACCAACTCTCATGAATATGCAGTTGCTTTCAACTATAATGCATTAATCACTATGTCGTAAAGCTCGTCTAAAGGCCAATTGATTGTGTTCTTCAAACTACCCTACAGCACCATGTAGCAAAGCAGGTCTCATAGTTTTCAACAACCCGTAAAATACAAACAAATTAATAATGAAAACCATCTCTTAGACTTCCAAAGAAAGTAGGACTACCTTTAAAATAACCCAACTCATAATTAAAATTCTATTAAGACAGCACTTCAGACCACAAAATGAGTCTGTAGCCCAACAATAAATCTCTAGATTCTAGTTCATATTCCAATGTTTCTTTGGGGTGCTCTACAAAATTTTGAAGTACACCATTCAAGATGATACTGAAATGTCAAGTGAATTGTATCTTTCACAAAGCCAATCAACTTCTCCCGGTATAGTTGTCACATATAAATCATGCCATGATCTTTCTTTTTAAACCCATAGTGCAGAAGCTTCATATCTGCTGCTCTCACCCATGGTTATATATAACATCACATACATATTACAGAACACAATGCTGTGACAGAAAAATTGCAAAGGAGAAGCATCTAAAACAATAAAATTTTTGTTCGTTATATATTAAATTATTAATAAAGGCACATGCATCAGGATTCAGGAATAATAAAAAAAGGACTGATTTCCTAAAGCATTTATTTAATCAGGAAAATATGTATGAATGTCATTTCTGCACCTGCTCAATTTTTCTTATTGTAATGCTATATATCAGGGAAAAAATATTTCATTGTTTCATTTCAAATTTATCATCATAATTGATGTAAATATGTTTACACTTTCATCTAAGTTTTTTTAGCTTTAATTCAAGGGTGGAAAAGCACAACACTGTTAGTTGGAATTTTTAAATAACAAAACTCAGGCTTTCAACCATAATACATAAAATATTGTGTGTGATGGGTGATCAGAAAAATTTTGGGTAAAATACTAAAACCCCTGTGAAATTTGGCTTTTTATATACTTTCATCCCTAATATTTTGAAATTAGTTATTTTGGTTGTTAATGGCTCTACATTTGAGTCCCTGATGAATAAGACATGAGCTTTTCATCACGCTTCAGTTCTTGGCATTTTAAATTTGACCACACTTTGCTTTCTAAAATTTTAAAATTTAATTGCACTGTAGTCTTAAATTGCAATATCATAAAATATTTTAACCCCTCAAAAGCTTATGCTTTTCACTTAAGGTAGTAAGGATTAAGTAACTAATTTTGAAACAAGAGGGATAAAAGTGTATATTAGGCAAAACCTCAAGGGATTTGTAGTAATCTACCCAAAGTTTTTTAAGCCTTAGGCCAGTTTTGACATTAAATTATTCATATGTATGGTTTACGCTCTACTATAATATATCACTAGTGAAGAAATTTGCATGTACAATGTAAACCTAAGTAAGTTCAACAATGGATGCTGCTTGTCTGTTATATTTTTTGGACTATCAAGCAAGCCTGATAATACAAAATGAATAGGTAAAAACTGCATCATTAATCTCGCAAGTTAGGGCTTGAAGTCAAGTAGTTCAGTAAATTTCAATTTGTTTCAATTTCATCATCCAATTTAATTTTGGCAAGCCATAGTCATTGATGCCAGAAGTTTACCAATCCAATCACTGGATTTTGCCAACAGGTATGGATCATTATGGCCAGAAACAGAACAAGATTAAAAACCTCGGTTCAGTCACTTGTCAACAAAAGAAGAAAGTATAAGCCAAGGGATCTCATGTAGAAATACCATTAACAAAAATGACATGTGAAATAGTGAATAGAAGTACAGAAGTAACCAGAAACATGGGTGACTTTGAACTCACCTTGTTGAGGTAATTTAGTTGTGTAATGACACAAATTACCGCAACTGTAAGGAAAAACCAAGTCTGTGGGTAAGCTATCTGACTTGTTCCCTCCAGGGTAAGCTTTATTGCAATTCCAATGGCCTTTATGCTTACAACCTGAATGACATCAGGGACAAGGAATCACGAGGTGAGCACTTGACATTAACAGTGGTCCTACATTATAGTATGGAGGGGCTATGCAAACCCCACCCCCACCCCCTAAAGAAAACCTACATTTCAAAATTAAAAGGAAACATAATTACCGTAATTGAACCAATTAAAGAACATATTCCCAAGTAGACCAATATGTTTGTCTGCCCACAGCGAGGTTCAAAGTGCAAAATCAAAGCTAACACCGTTGAAAGTGAAGCTGCTACATATATTAAAAATGCTGAGAAAACAAAAAGAAAAGCAAAAGTAATAAGTAATTATTTAAGATAATAAATGCTGGGCAACAATACAAATTAAAAAAAATACTAACCTGGTTGGGTTGCCAACGTCCAGATCTCTTGTACAGAATTAGGAGTATGTTCTTGAGGTGCATGAATAACGATAACTACAGATCCAACAATGCAGGACACACATCCAACAATACCCATTCTCTGCAGCCGTTCTCTCAACATGAAGTGTGCCAAAATTGCACTACTCATATATCATTAAACAAATTAGTTTTAAAACAAAAGACTAACAATTATATCAGAAGATACCACAAATAATAAAATGTTGCACATCTGCATTTACCTGATAATTATACTAAGTGCACCAAGAGGAGTCACTAAAACTGCAGGAGCGTAAACATAAGCCACAAAATTTGCAACCTCTCCAACAAACACTGTTTTATGAAAGTTATAAACAAGAAGTCAATTGCCCATTGGATGATAACTATAACTTCATACATAGTTTGCAGAATGAGAGAGAGAGAAACCTGCATTCATGTTTCTAAACTTACTTGTCACCATGCCAGCCCACCATAGTGGCTCTAGTAAGTAGGTATAACCTCCAACTCCTAAATTATTCAGGAGAACTAGGTCAGTCATATTATGTAAACAAGTATGCATAATTCCAGTAACATGAACTTCAGCTGAAATTTCTAATTAATAATGAAGTTGTTGGTAATTTTCACAGGGAAAAAAAATCTCCACCCATTATTGATTCAAAGCCTTTAGGTGCAACTCCACAAAAGACAAAGTGGGAAAGTGGCAGATTTCTAGGTCCGAAATTTGAATCACAATACTAAAAACTAAGCTATTTACCAATCACAACAGCCCCCCAATGGAAGCAAAATAAGTTAGTTGAAGTAAAATCTTTTTCAGCCAATTCATTGCTTATTGCTAATTAAACATGGCAGCAAGATCTAAATATATTGCAATTTGGACCATTATAATTGAACTTCTAACTAGGAACCATTCCTGAGGCTACATCTGATCTTATTACAGCATCTTGTGATGCTTATTACACAGAACCCACATAGTATATTTTATTCAGAAACTCATAAATACATTTTTTATGCCCAATAAAGTACTCGTAAGGCAAGCAATTTCAATACACAGATACTAGGCCTGCAATAAGAGGCATGTAAATCACTTGTCAATTATTAAAAGAACATTAATAATCTCAATGAATTGTGTCAAAATTCAGATAATCTAAGCTTATTAAATGAACAAAACAAGAACTAAGCAATTCAGTTAATACCCAAATGAGCAAAATAAACAAAGAACTGAAGAAAAGTAAAAAAGTGACGAACCAGCGCGAGTACCAATAGCCCCAGCTCGCTTCAGCCCCTTCTTCTTCAAAATGAAGCTACAGCCAATAAAAGCACTGGATGCCACAGCAAGAATTAGCCCTTTTGAATTATCTGATACTCCTCCCATGGTTTCTTTCCAGCAATAGCAACAGCTTATATTTATATATGCATAAACATTCAATTCCAAAGAATAAAAAACACAGATTTAGATTACAAAAATTCCCTCCACCCTCCAAAAGAAGAAAGGTCCAACGAGAGAGAGAGAGGGAGATCTTAAAAATCTTAAAACCTTGTCTTCGACGATTCTCCGTATTATTATATTCGTCTTCTTATCGGAAATTTCCCAATACCAGTTCGGAGGCTACGCGTAGAACAGTCATTTCTTGTTTCGTGAATTTTACATATTTAGATTATTTTTATTTTATTTTATATTTATGTGAAGTTTCTATTCTAATACTTTCTTTTACAAGGTTTTTGGATTTTTTTTTTTTTTTTTTTCATTGAAAGGTAAACATTCCTTTAAAATCTCTCGCAAAATGAGTAGTTTTTTTTTTAATTTAAAAAATTTGAATATCTAATTTTTCACTTTCCATGTCTTTAAAGAGAATGAAAAAACCAACATCTCTATCACACCTGGTTAGCTTTTTTTTTTTTTTTAATGTATTAATATTTTATATTATAATAAATTATATATATTATTACTAATATATAGAAAAAAAAACATAAAAGTACTTATATATTCAATAATACTATATAGATTTTTAGCCAATCGATATCAAATTATATATATATATATATATATATATATATATGGAAAACTTATTGTTAAAAGTAAATAAAAATAATAATAAAATTATATTTGACACTATTTTTTAAAGTAAGCCAAAATAAAAAAAAAATATTAAAATTTCAAAGATATATTTCTTAATATATTTTATAACATTATAAATTATTAGCTTATTGATATCAAATTATTAAAAATATATATACATTTTTCCAAGAAAAACTTATTATTAAAAATAAATTAAAAAAATAAAAGAAAAAAATGTAATGAAGTTATGTTTACCACTATTTTTTAAAGTAAGTAAAACAACAAAAGAAAATTTTAAAATTTTAAAAATATATCTCATAATATTTTATAAATCATCATAATATCAAAAATTAAAACCATAAAATTAATATATATATATATATATATATATATATATATATATATATATATATATATATATATATATATTAAAAAGAAACATGAAGAAATTCTAATCACATACATATTTGATGTAAAAATTTAAGAATTTTTTTATTATTATCATATAAGTTTTATAGATCTAAATAGAATTTCGAATAGTTTTAGATTGTTAAATTGATTGAAAAATTATCCAAAATCTTGTAAAAGAAGTCATATTATTTTCCTTCTTTATAAAAGAAAAAAATAAAGTGTAATATATGATTTACTAAATTAGATTACATATATCATGACAACAAAAAATATTATAAATATTTATAAATAATGTGTGATTCACAATATTATAATAATAAATAAAAATAATCCAAAACGATATCCAGTAATAAAAACAATCCAAACTAATTGATTCGATTTTTTATATTTATTTTTTTTCATCATTATTTTGCAAGGGTGCTTTACCATTAATACGCAGAATAAAAAAAATTAGTATTAAATTCAATATTTCAAGTACCAAATTTTAAAATTAATTATATCTACTATTAATTTTTCTAAAAAAATTATATTTACTATTAATACTTATACAATAAACAAAAAATATATAAAAATTATAAAATATAATATTGAGATTTTTAATATAAATACATTAATTAGATAAAATATAAAAATTACCTTACGAATCAATTATATAATTAAATAATGGCCAAATTAGCACATAATTTCTTTTTAGTGATCCAAATCATATATATAAAAAAAAAAAAAAAGATTAGAATAATAAAATTTATGATTTTCTTGAAATTTTCATGTAAATCTTAAAAAAATATTAAGAAATCGATCTAACAGAAATTTTTATTTTTGTTTAATTAATTTATTAATAATAACAATAATAGTAATAAAAATATAAAATCTCAATTACAATTAATTAACTTTTAACTCTACGATTCTTTTCAATTTCAATTGCAATTAGTTAACCTTTAATTTCACAATGAAAAAAATCGAATATGTAAAAAAATACTAAATTAAAAATATGTAAAATAATTGATATTCAAACAAAATATTAAAATTGTTCATGACAATTTAACAAATATTCCAATAAAAAGTTATATAGGATCTAAATTTAATTTTATAAAATAAAATATATCAATAAAAAATAAATTAACATATCGTCATTGCAAGATGTCTATAATTAATTATATTAAATTAAAAAATAGATGTAAAATGAAATAAACAATAAAAAAAAATATACTAAGCATAATAATTATATATATGGATCACAATGTTATATTTAGAGTAAATGATACTAAAAATCATTAAATTTTGATTATTTTTTCAATGTGGTCATGAAAAAAAATTCTTGTAGGCAAATACCTTGAACTCTTATTATTATTTTTTTCAATCAGAGGTCACTTTGAAGTTTCCGACCAAAAATCCTACCAGAGTGGATGACATGACATGACACGTCACTTTAATCATCTGATTCAGCACGCCACTTTGGATACACGTCATATGGATTTTAGTGATCATATTATAAAAACTTTTAAAGTTTAGTGATTTAAACTTTTAATATAGTTTTTCTAATATGGTCACTAAAGTTTATATGATGTGGATTCGAAATGGTGTGCTGAATCAGATGGCTGGGATGATGTGTTATGTCATGTCACCCACCCGATAGAATTTTGATCAAAAACTTCCATGTGACCTCTGATTGGAAAAAAAAAAATATTTAGGGTATTCACCTGTAAAGAATTTTTATTTAGTGATCGCATTGAAAAAATGCCAAAATTTAGTGATTTTTGGTATCATTTACCCTATAATCTCATTTTAATCTCCTATTTTACAACTGCAAAAATATAATTTAAATAAATTTTATTTTATTAATTTTCATATTTATAATTAAATAATTTATAATTTTTTTAATATAAAAAATAATTTTAAAATAAATAAAAATCATGTTATTTCATAAAAATTTAATTTAATTAGACGTGATATATGATTCAATTATATAAATATTCTTATAATTTAAATTCTAATTTCTTAAAATATTAATAATTATTTTTTAAATGAATAAGAAAATGAAATGAAATAAATTATTTATTTATTTATTTGATATTTGGAAATTATAATAATTTTTACATAAAAATTCAATTTAATTTTATTAATAGAATTGAATTGTAATGTTGGCATCTGAATTGAAATGTAAATTTTATTAATGTTAATTTTCACTCTCCAATATATATAAAAAAAGTGAATGTCTTATTTTCTTTTTATTTCTCATAATACTAAAAAAAAAAAAAAAAAAGAGAGTGTTAATTGTTGATGAGGGACAAAAACGACCAAAAGAGTAGTGGGCCTGAATGGATCCCCAAAAGTCCATTGTACTAATAAATACAAGAAGATAAAGACTAAGTATTAAGGCCCAAAGTAGAAAAAGCCTAGAATATCCCTCTTCACTGCCTGAAGGCGAAGATACCACTTCGCCAGGCGAGAGAAGATCATACTTATGCGGCGTACACATGCCTAAATTCCACACCGACCATCGGCCATCTGACAAGATCAAAGACAAAATCAGATTGTATTCCTCAAAACCCAAAATATCGCCCTCATTCATGTAAAGGTATATGAGCTTTCCCTATTTTACCCTTAAACGAAAGCCTATAAAAAGGGAAGGGAAACCATTTTAAAAGACAGATTAAATTCTATACTTTCTTACTCTCCTTCTCTTATAAAAAACTTGATAGTTTACTAACTTAAGCGTCGGAGGCTCTTCGCCAGGCAAACAGCCTGACTCTCTTGACGTTATTCTCTTTTTGCAGGACTATTGGATCGAGGTCTAAGAACAAAGGTCTAGCCCAAATTTAAATACTTGGTGATACTAAACTCATCAATTGTAATTTTTCAACTAGGTTAAAATTTTTTTCTCATTCAAAAAAAAAAGTTGACGCAAATTTGCTTTTTTGTCCAGCACGTGATTAAAAATTAAAAACATATAAAAATAAGATTAAACAATAAACATAATAATGTCAAGTTGTTTTTATTAAAAAAAAAAATGGCAAGTTGTTTTTTCATATTCAATTTTCGTTTAAATACATTTTATTTATTTATTTATTTTTTAGGATTAATGAGGAAAAAATTAATTTCCATGAAATTCGAACCCAACTTTATTGATTTTATGCTTCACTGCTTTTCTATTTTATTTTTTTTAGAATGAATAATGACCACTTTTCTATTTCTAATGCATAATTTGTCCTCTACTTAAACTAAAATAATTGTGTTCTTGTTTATCTATTTTAATAAAAAAAATCATTTTTAAATTACTAAATCTTTTTAGACTTGTCTATTAGTCTTATATTTTATATTAGGTCTAATGATTAAAAAAATTAAAAACTTCATGTGTTTCTTCAATTTTGCATAAAAAATTTTATTTTATTAATTTTATCTCAATTTTGAAATTTAGTTGTAATTGTGTACAAGTGAGAGAATTTCTTTTTTTAAAATGTATAAATACACACACACAATGACAAATAAGGAACACGTACGCACCTCAAAACCATGACAATTTTGAAGAGAAATTGATTAAATTTGAAACTAAAAACTAAGAAGGCGTTTGGTATTACTGTAGTTTTCTGTTTTTTTTTTTTCAAATTTCAAAAAAATAAGTATTAGAAAATATTTTTAAAAAATTATTTTTTTTTATTTTTTTCATTTTTATCCAGAAACATTTTGAAAACATAAAGTAGAAAACCAAAAATAACAAATTCTGGTTTTCAAAATATTATTTTTGTTTTTGAGAAACATAAAACAAAAAATAATACCGAACGCATCCTAATATTATATTTCATAATTAAAATAAAATTTTCATTTTTTTACCATTCCACCTACTCTTCATCTCTTTATTTTTTTAATACCTCTCTGTAAATTTTATTTATTTCATAAAATTGTATTAATTTTTTGATATTGAAAGAAAATAGGGTTAAAGGCCAAATGGCCCTTTGATGTTTTAACAAAGTCTCAAATAAGCCCTCCTAATACTTTATGACCAAAATACATATCAACTTTTTATTAAAAATCAATTTAGTCTGTTTTTGCACCTAAACTAGTGCATGTCTTGTACAATTATTTTTCTCAAATAAAATAATGATAAAATTAAAAATTTGTGAAAAGTGACCAATCAAAACACTTTGCTTTCCAACTTTATTTTCTTACCCAATTCTTTTCATAAATAGAAACTCCACGGCACACATATTCTTCATACATAGATGGATGTAGGGCATTGTCACATCCCATTTTTGGGATGGACGGTCCTATGGCATGGGTAAGCATATGCCACAGAAAATCCGTAGAACCCAACTCTTTTTAAAATATCAATGTAACTCTGATGTCATACCGATATTACAGTTACTATTCCCAATATCAAACCTGCAAGAAATAGAACACTCCCAATATTACCACCTTATAATCTCAACTCCATTTAAGGCATAAGTTATTTCACAATCATCAGTACATATTACTAGTTTGAATTTGAATATTCCTTTCGGTTATTTATACTCTTATACTATATCACTCTTATAATCGATTAAGTACCATGGAGACACTAGAGAATACCACTGTACATCATTTTATACAATTACAATTAGAAACTTATATTTTACGCTTCTATATTATCTTGACATAACCAGTGCAAAATGAATGCTAAAATCTTCAGCGGTAAGTAAAGTATGGTACTTGCGCTGTGTATCCACTAACCTAAAAAAAAAAGGGAAAATGGGTGAGATTCAAATCTCAATGAATATATAATAAATAACCTGGTACAATAATTTGGATGTGTGGATATGATTATTGGCTCAATGGGTTATCACAATAAACAGTCAACAAATTTTCAAATCAATACAATTGAAAGTTCAGCAAAAATTATAATCAATTTTCTGTGAATTAAATTTATAGATCTCATATAAATAGTACTGCGAGACTCACATATTTCATGTTACATATTAAGGCACAAGATTAGCTAGACCCTGTGGCTAGGACATTCAAACACCTCCTAACAAGGTTTAAGTCACTGTGCATAGAGTTCGGTGATCCCCTCACCGAAAGAAGGGAATTTCTGCTTTTTGACTTACTTCAGGGTTCAAGTCAAATAGAACATTTCACATATAGAGAATTAATTTCACATATAAAGGATCAATTAGGGTTCAAAGTTATAAAGGTGAATTATCAAATTCAAAGTCGCATAATCAAATACAAGTCACATATACAAAGTGAAATGGTTATGTGCCGAAAAATTTAATACATACTCACCTTTCTAGTTAAGTTCCAAAATACTGATACTATTCCTCAATTCTTTTGTCACCAAATTCACCCTCTTGCAATTCCTCTTCACTTTCTACAAATTACAAAATATTTACATAAAAGTTAATTTCATATAATTACATTTATTTACTTATTAACTTAGAAAATTAATTCATAATTACTATTTTTATGATAATCTA
>CATKHJ011032845.1:0-10311 GCA_949750685.1 Vernicia montana
CAATTAACAGTATTAACACTTACATATTTTACATATTACCATATAATTGCAATCCATTTAATATAATTGCATACTTAAGCGATCTAATAACACCCATGGAGCATCTAAGAGTTTAAATATTAACATATATGCACATTATCCTAAAATAATAATTTACATCTGTTAGACTGCAAGCCTTAAGTGAAGGACAAGACTTGAGGATCTCAACTCGCCAATCTGCTATACTCCTGAAAAAAAAAATAACCACTAATGAGATAAACTCAGTGAGTAAAGATTATACTGTCATAAATTGTGTGGCTAGGAATTTAAGGTTAGCTTACAATAATGATTTTGGTTTACGTTCATATACTTCTAGTATTTGGAAGCAATAAACTTCTATCAAATTTCAAGAAAATATATAGAACAATGAAACAATAAACAATTGGAACAATGGATCAATTTACGTATACATATAATAAGAAACTCATAACATTTTAGAAGCAATAATTTATAATTCAAGAAGCTTGCAAACTCATTTAGAAGAAATTAATTTGATAATTTATTTAGCAGAAATCAGTACAGTTGGAAGCAGATTACTTCCCTACAATCTTCAATCTTCAATAAGAGCAGAGGCTTCTTAGGCATGCTTCCTTTACAATCTTCAATCATATAAGGCATAAGACAGGCCAAGCCTCATGGCTAGGACCTCAGACCCCTCCTAGCTAAGGTCCGGATACACATACCCTATCCGCGGGTTTTACCGTGTGCACAAGGTTTGATGTATTACCCACATCAGTCAGGGATTTATGCTTTAGAACTTTTAACTTCATTTAACTCATTTAACTGCAATAGCTTGTAAATAAATTTGGAGCGATCACTAATAGACGGACCTCCATCAAGAATTTTATAAATATTAATTTACTGCAAGTAAATTGCAATCAATTCTTCAATACTTATTTCAAGTAAACGTATACACAATTTTAAGAAATAAAGAGCAATGAATACGTTAGAATTTTCATATAACACTTTAACATACTTATGGAAAGATTTCAATGAACTCTCATAATACTTTGGTAAGAAAAGATTTCAATAAACATTTCATACGAACTTCAATATGCTCTATTTGCAAATACTAGTGACATATCAAGGATTGCCCAATTTTAATGGACAAGAATTCAAAAGACATGAATCAAGGATATTATATTTCATGAACAAATACGATTTTTTATCAAATGAGAATATCTAAATCAAGGTAGTTTATTCAATGAAATAGCTCATGGAATCAAAACACAATAATAACAGTATATTCGATACTCACATCTACTTAGAAACTTTCATGCACTAGTTTCAATCCTCACATTAAGCAGTAATGTTCTTCACTATCATCATACTCATCTTCTTCTCTCTGCTCACCTTTACTAGCTACAATTAATTAACTATGTGTTATTATCATTTAACTATAATTTAACAACTATTAATACATATTTATTCCTTAACTTTAATTTAATAGTCTTTAGCTAATTTTATTGTTAACTCACAAAATGGAATTGAATTTCTATCAATATCAAATTGGAACATTAATTCACATAATTAAGCTTAATTTTATCAATTTCAATTTAGAATAACCACTACTATTTAATTCTTTACTATGGCGGATATTGTCCTTCAAATCTTAGTTGGAATTTATTCAAATTTTGTAACTAATTAATAAATATTTAAACTAATTTTATATCTCTATGCTAAACTAATTCTTTTATAGTTTACATTAAATTAAAATCTCACTTTTCCCTTTTAAAAAAATCCTATTTAAATTTTAATTCCATTTTATGTAAAAATTCAATTAATTAAAACATCTAGAGTTAAGTTTTAACATTCTTATATACAAATAATCTTTGATTATATCAAATTCAACTAAAAACAAAATATTATGATCCTCAATTAAACTTGTTCGAAATATTTTTCACTAATCCTAACAAAACTTTATACCAAATTCAATTCATTTAAAAGGTTATAGAGTTAATTTGATAATTAATTCATCTAACTAAATTCATTTCATATTCATTTGAATTTAGAATTTATTTTGTTGCAATTTCTTCCTACTTAGTTGACCATATGTCTCATAAAACCTAACTAATTCCATATAAAGTTCAATTAAAATTAATTCAATCTCTAATTTACCTAGCTAAATCCAGCTCTTGTCTAATTAAAATTAGAAATCAATTATATTAATTTTCCCAAGTATGTCCAAAGCTCTTCGCCAGTCAAAACTCCAACAATAATTCAAGAAAAACTATATACTTACTCTAATAATCTATCAAGAATCAAAAGACCTGAATTCTTACCTTTTACTTGATCTTTCTTAATTAAATCTTAAGCGGCTGTTTCACTTCCCTTCAAAGCTTGCGTTTTTCTTTGCAATGTTCTTAAGTTGGTTCAGTAAAGAAAGAAAGTAGGATGAGGAAATGAATTTGCTTCAGAAGATGTTGAGCTTTTGTCAACTAAAATTAGTGGAATGAACATGTCACTTGTTAATTGGTAAAAGTGGCAATTGGATTGATCATGATTGGCTAGCTATTTAATTAATTGCTTTATTTATTTATTATTATTATTTCTTTACAACACCACCGACTTAAAGCTAAATACAATAGTTTTCTAGATTTCTCTTCAATATTCTATTATTATTATTATTATTTTCTAGGTTACATATATTTTTATTAGCTTTTAATAATTTCTACAAAATATACACCATATATATATTAATTAATCTTTATATTCTAACATTTCTTTTACTAAACAAATAATCCTTAATTTATTAAATATTTATGTCTTCTAATCACTAGTCTACTCAAAATTATATATTTTGTTTAACCAATTTCTAAAATTTCCAATAAATTTTCATCTCGAGAATTTATTTTTATACCTTAATTTATTTATACTAGTCTAAAACGAAACTCTACATTTCAAACCTTAACCCAAGACTTTAATTATACTATTCTATAAATTTTATGAATCAAAACACAGATGTTACAATTAAGCACATCTAATGGAACTGGGCTAACAAACACCTGGGGTATTACATTGACTTTCCTTTTTTGATTTGATTTTCTGTCTTCTTCCTAAACTATCCAAAACCCTTTTTAGTAAGAAAATATTCAGTAAGAATCTTTCCTAAACAGAAAACGCATTTTGTTTCCTAAATTAAAAGATTTTTCAAATAAGGAAATTATCTTCTTTCCTAAACTAAATGTAATTTCAATCTATAAAAGGGAAAATATTTTCTGAAGCTAGGGTTCCAATCGAGGGGATTACTTGGAGAGTTTTCTTTTCTGATACCCTAAAAAACGAAAGTCAAAAACAAAAAAAGAATTGTGAGTGAAGAGAGAATTGAGTGAGAAGGGAATAGAAATCCTAAAAACCTTAGACTCAAACACTTGTGAACATTCTCTTGAAAATAAAAGGTAAAATATGATTTTAAGCCACTGAGGGCTAGAACCCTGTAACTTGGGATTCCCAATGCGTTCAGATTCGTCTGAATCGCCATGGGATAGATTATAGATTTGGGTTTCTTTCTAATTCCTTTATATTTATGCATTAATTTGTTTGATATTTGTGTTTATGTTTATTTGTTTATTTTGCTAACTTTGATTTGACTTTTGCAAGTTTCAGCCGTACTTCAGTTCATCCAGAAGAGGGCATCGCAATACAAAAGTAAAATAAACAAAAAAGATGAAACATGAGACCAGCCCAGAGGCTTGCAGCCCATCATAGGGAACACACTAGCCAGAGCGCCTCATACGGGCAGAAAAGTTTCTATCTCGATTTAATTTTCATCGTTTCTTTTTTATTTGTTTTTAATTTCAGTAGCTTTTAATTTTCTTTTATGTATCTAATTGTATTGTTGTAACATATAAATAATAATAAAAATGATGGATGATCCTCCCCCTCCCCTTTAATAACTAGGATTAGACCTAGGGTTTTAATATGATTTAGAACAATTTGGTAAATTGATTTTTCTATTTAAATCGCATGAAAATAGTAGGTTAAATCAGTAGTTAGGTTGAATTTTCTTTATGATATTTAATTTGCTATTTGTTTTGGTAAATTAATTGATCCATTAAGATGAAATTGATCAGGTAAATAAACTTGGTAAATTTAATGTTTATTTGAACTTGCATGGAAATTGATTAATAATTATGTTAAGATGTTTTTCATTCATTTAAGCATCGTAATGTTAATTAATTAATTAAATTGGATTGAATTGTAATAACTTGAGATATAATTGTCATTTGATAAAAGCCCATTAAGCCTAACCCATCCAAAATTAAAGAAAACCAGTAAGTAGAAGTAAGCCTCACAGTTGGGCTGGTTTGGATGCCTAACACCTTCCTAAGCCTGTACCTAACTTCCTTACCCAGATCTCTAGACTAAGGTGGTTTAGTAAGAAGCAAGGAATTCAAGTCACCTCATTTTCCTAGTTTTTAAAAACTAGGTAGCGATTCCTATTCTCCATTTAGGCCTCAACCCAATTCGTCTTCCTTCGACTCTATGTTGGAAAGTAGTGTAGAGTCACATCCACACAAGGCCAAAAATCCAATCGCGATAGTGGCGACTCCTCTGGGGATTGAGAAGTTGATTTCGAATTTGGTTTTCTTTAATTATGGATATGGTTGGGCCTAATGGGCTTACATCACTACACTTTGCACATAAGCACTTCTTGTCCCTTAAATCCTCGATACTATTAAAAAAGGATCCTTTAGCTCCATTCAACCTTTAGTCTTCCTCAATTAAATTTATTACTCACAAGTCAATACCTTAAGGTATAAAAAGACTTGGGCAAGTGTCGTTTGTACCTTTGGGCCTCCAACCTAATGGGAGATATAAGCCCATATCTCGCTTGTGGGAATCTTAAGCCGTAAGCTAGCTTTAGCCCATAGAATGACTTAGTAATTTTCCTTAGGATTTTTTAAACGTGTTTACTGAATCTCTTGTGGTTTTCCAAAGTGGGCTTGGATCATAGATTGATTGTGCTATGTTTATTTACTTAAGAGAGTTATGCATGAAATGAGCTTGTGTTCCCTTGGTTGAATCATAAGCCATAGCCCAAAATCCTAGGAAAGAAAAGACCAATACATGTGTGGGAGCAATAAGGTTGGAAGGTTATAATGACTTGTGCTTGTGCTTGTGCTTGTTTGTATATTATCATTATGATAGCAATATATACCCTAGGAGCCATATACTTGTTATGTAATTGTAGATAATAATTCCCAATGGCATCATAAATATATTCTTTATATGAAATGGTTTCTTATTATTGAATATAGTCCTTTAGTATTTTATAAGAGGATCTATTATCAAGTGTTGAGAATATAAGAGACAGATCACTCTTGTACAAATACTTTAAAGTATTCATGGTCATAGTATTAATGACTGCACATCATTAATTTTGGAAGACCATTACATCTGTTTATTTTCTATAATCAGTATGTGATACTTATGATTATAGAGGCAGTGTGACTCATGCTACTTGACATGTGATGTCGATACAAACATGTGGATATTCATATGATGAATAGTTGAACTGTGACGTAAGATGATGATCACATTGAGTTTTCTTGCTTGTCAATGATTCATCATCTAGGTCATAATAGTGCATATAGTTTTTTGACTTGAGGGACACTGTATCTCATGCATAGGTGGTTAGAATTTATTATTGCTTACATAGACGTGCTATTCATGTACGGATATATGGCATGTGATGGTTCTAGTTAGTTATGTATGGAGGTTAGTAATTGCCAAGATATAATTCATTACCTTGAGTAAACAAGGTTAAGATCCAATGTTATCTGATTGTTCTTGATTCTAAAGTTCTTGGCCAAGACATAAAGATTCACTAGAAAGAGTTTCTAGTAGGAATCTAATTATATTAAGAATTAGAATCGAGATAAGGACATATGATCAAGGTACATTAGGGTTTGACATAAATCATTAACCTAGTCGAGATTGGAATCTTTAATAAAGGGATTCTAGTGCATAATAATTTATGATTGATGGTCCATGGAATGTAAGTAATCAACTATAAACATTCGTTTCTAATTAGGTAATCGTGATATGCAATGCTAGGCGTCACTCATGACTTATGAGAACTAAGCATGGAATGGGAATTCCGCAATTAGTAGAGAAAAAAGTATTTTCTCGCTCCCATTGCTAATCAGACATGAACCTAGAAAGTCACACACGCAAGGACTTAAACCGATCGAGCTATATGAAGGATTATCATAATTAATTGATTAAAGTGATTAATTAATTAATTAGTAATAATAGGATTTTACTTGTAATTAAATTTATAAGGACCCTAACATGTCTTGAAGTTTAATCAAAATAAGGTTTAAATTAATTAAGTCTTAATTTATGTGAAGCATAAATGGGAAGGACTTAATTGAAAGAGTTTTGGACTTAATTGCAAATAAAGACAAAATCAGATATTACATGAGATGTTTATCCAATTCCACAATTGTTGTGGTAATTAGTCAATTGAGCTAATGGATTTTTAATAACACAATTGTTGGGCTAATTTTTACAAGCGCATATGATGAGCTTGGGTAAAAAATTATAAATCCATAAAGCTTATAAGGACTAAAATGTAATTTGTCAATTAAAAAAGATATTTAAGAGAGGAAATACACTAGGCTAAGGAATGAGAAAATGGGTAGCCATTTTTGGCCTAAAAGAGAGAAAGAAAAGAAAGAAAGGAAAAGAAAAGGGAAGAAGAAGAAGAAAGAGTTTCTTCTCCAATCTTCAAGACTTGATCTTATTCTTTGTCTTCTCCATATCATTTCTTTTAGTTCATCTTCTTCTTGCTATATCAATCTAGAGAGAGAAGCTTGAGAGAGAAAGTAAAGAAGAAAGTGTTTCATCTTCATTTTTAATCTTTAACTTCTTTTTTAGGATTCTTTAGAGAAAGAAATTGATTTTCAAGAACATGTTTCCATTTCTTATTAATTTGTAATTGAATTCTTTGTGAAATAATTATTTACAATTTTTTTTATTTGTTTTTGCAATTGAAAGAGACCAAAACACCTATAAACCTAAAAGCTTCCAAAGAGAAAAAGGGAAGAATTATTTGATTCAATTTTAGGTCACTAAGAGAGGAATCAAAGATATCTCAAGTACTAATGGAAGAGCTTGATAGGTTAAGTTCGTGTGGACGGATTAGAGGCTTCGCATTTGAGGAGCTACAGTTGAAAATTTTGAAAGTAGTTTCTGCGCTACAAAAGGTAATTCAATTACCTATCTTATTCTTCATCATGCTTGTATGTTTTGCATATAAATTTAGTTCATTTCTTAAGTGGAATTCATGGGCCAATCATCCGACGATTTAAATTTCTTGAAAAGTTCAGAAACTCGAATTGTCCACGCTTCCACCTTCCTATATGATAGGAATGTGCCTGAGGTACGACCTCCATGATTGAATTTTGCCTAACACATAAATGCATCAGGTAGAAAACATGCATCATACTAACCCATTTGTATTTGCAACCATTTAGGAAATATCTCCATATATGTCAGACTTTGGACCTAAGCACATGACTTCTTTTGAAAGGGATGAAGTCTTTAGGAGGATAGTGAGGTCGGAGTTGGACCAATTGAAAAAAGAAGTCTAAACTACTATTAAGAGAATGGTCCAATATGAGATGGACCATATGCTAGGTGAGATCAAGGCCGAATTCAAGGGAACTATCTTAGATAGTTTGAATGAGCCACTTAAGCATATGGACAAGCCCAAAGTCAAAAGACATAGGGGGCATCCCGGCCCGAAAAATATCAAAGAAAGACTTGTTAGCCAATCAAGGAAGCTCACTTACTTTAGGAAGTTCCATGTCCAAGATTTTGAAGAGCTAAAAAAGGAAGGTATATTGCAACCTATAGGCCCAATGCCGTTGTCGAACCTATTGCCTCCAAAGTTCAATCCCAAGTTGTATTGTTGATTCCACCAAGCCTTGGGGCACGACACTGATAAGTGTGGTCGCTTAAGGCACAAGATCTAAGACCTCGTTGACAATGGGAAGATTTCTATGAAGACTGATGCATGAAGGCCCCCAACGAAAATAAAGCTAATTATGTCCAATTGATAGAATCAAAAGTTCTGCATATGTAATGTCTTACATTTGTAAAACTTTTATGATGAAAAAAAAATAAGACTTTTGTTTTGAACACTTGAAGTGAGTAGTGATAATAAAGAATAAAAAGAAACAACAAAAGCAATAGAAGAAAAGATAATAGCCCTTCTAGGAGTCTCACATTGAGGCCCTAGTTAGGCAAAAGTTAAGGGTATGAGAGAAAATAGTTAGTTAGAAAACCTGAAGAGGCTAGCTAATAATAAGTGTTCAAAATGAAAGACAAGTAAGAGGGCAAAATCTAAAGAAGCACGACTTCATTTAATTCAAAGGCGTTTTTGTGTACAAGTTTTCCAAAGAAAGACAAGTGGAGATATTACATTAGTTTTGCATTCATAAGCATTGCATCACTCTAACCCTTGTAGCCATCTAAAAATAGCTTTAATTTGAATCAGAAATGGCATTTTCAAGTCACAACAACAAGAGGCCCTATGAAGACATAATCCAAATTAACTCGAATTTCGAGGAGGAAGTGATGAAGCCTTAATCAAAAGCAGAAGAAAAGATCACTTTCGACCCTAAAGGCACTTTCTTCTCACCAATTAGAGAATGGTCACCATCGGGATTCTCTATTATCAAGAAGTACACTAAAGACCTTCCTAAAGTAATGTTGGAGAAACTTAAGACCCCAACCCGAGCCTTTACTATAAAAGGACATGCAGTGTTTGAAAAGATGACTAAGAGATGGCTGACCCAAATTAAAGGCAAGAGTTGTCACCTAAGTTTAAACCAAAATGATGGGATGGACTGGTTTCAATATGAACCAGTTAAACGATATGAACCCCAAGGCTACAACTCATGGTTCATGGGAGCTAGAGGCCAACCTGCTCATAGCGCTACTTTCAAAATTAGAGGACTATAAGGATCAAGCCGATTGGAGAAGCAAGATAGGAAGAGGCGTGAAGAAGACATTAAGTCGTGCCCACACAACCGAGAGATCATGTGCTTATTATGTGGTGCCAAGTTTTAAATTCCTTTTTATGTAAAAAGGGAAGAACATGTTCCCTTTAAGAATTAATAAATATAAGCTTCTTTGTTCCCTTTAGTTTAAAAGAATAATAAAAAAAGAAAACCTCGCTAAAAAACTATCCAATAGTACTTTAGGCAAAAATTAGAGGTAGGGAACAATTTCAAGAAATAAAGTGAATTCTAAACTTAAATGGCATGAAATGAAGGCACGTGAGCATGGAAACAAGAACCATCTCTGATTCAATAAGGCTATACATTAGGCATTCTTGCATTTTCCAAGCATGTCCATGACATCGCATGCATCCCATGCATCATGCCTAATTTTTTGACTAAGTTGTTTTGCAACTGTTGACCTAAATTGTGTGTAACAACTAAGTCAATCTCTATTTTGATCTTGGCAATCAAGTTGAATTGATCTAACATCTCAATTTAGTGTATTCTTTTAGCTAAAATGACTTAATAATGCTTGAGAATGAAGAACTTAGAAAATTCTCTAAGTGTTCTGCCTGACCTATAAATTGTGTCCGCAACAATTGAATAGCGCCCGCAATAGCCTTATCGTGCCCACAGCATCTTCATCGCGACCGCTACCAAGCTATGAGCCATAATGTTCAAAACATCCAGTAGTGTTTGCGGTCTGCCTCGCGATCGCGACTTCCAGCGCGATATGCATATAGCGACCGCGATATATGTGTTGTGACCACAACATTCATAAGGCAGAAATCAAGTGCAATGGTAACATCAGCAGCGAACAGGGTTATGCCACGTGGCACTAATCGTTGGAGCCATTTGAAGATCGCGACCGCAATTTATGTATAGCGACCGCGATTAAGCAATAGCGAGCGCAATATTTCATTGCGAACGCGAAATTGGCCTGACCAGCATTTAATGCTGGATTTGTTACTGTAGCAAGTAGATTTGGTTATCATTTCTTTGTAACAGCTCTTTTTGTGGGTGATCACTATAAATAGCCCATCAAAATGAGTTGAGGACATCAATTAACAATCCAACAACCAAACTCTTGCAAATTTATTTTTCAAAGCTTTCAATTTTTTTTAAACACTTTGTGTGTTTGTTGTAAGAGCATTCATTGCTCAAAAAGGGTTTAGTGTTAGCCATTAAACAATTGTTAGGTTGGGAGAGTGATCCTTGTAAAACTTTTGTTGGGTTTGAGTGTTAGCCTAAGTGA
>CATKHJ011032902.1:0-10822 GCA_949750685.1 Vernicia montana
TATATTTATAATTTGTTCATCTTATAATCAAATATTATTTCAATATTAAATTCAAATACAAAATAAAAAATGGATAATAAAAATATATAATAAATAGTCTAAAATTCATATATCATAAATAAAAACATCATATATTCATACAAATTATATTTTTATTGGATGAACATGTAAAAAAAAATAGTTTTGGGCATAATTTGTAAATTACCAAAATAATATGAAAGTAATAAAAATAATTTAAAATGAGAGATAAAAGAGAATATAAATGAAATATTCTTTTTGGTGTTAAAAATGGAGTTAATGGTTGGAGATGAATTTACTGTAGTCACGCCATTTTGATGTAAAAATTACTGCATTTTGAATTTTTGGGTTGGAGATGGCCTAAGGCATAATATTGGAACTC
The DNA here is from genome assembly GCA_949750685.1 of Vernicia montana. Classification (NCBI taxonomy): domain Eukaryota; kingdom Viridiplantae; phylum Streptophyta; class Magnoliopsida; order Malpighiales; family Euphorbiaceae; genus Vernicia; species Vernicia montana. The sequence continues at coordinate 401 of CATKHJ011032902.1, forward strand.
AAAAGTTATTTATTAAAAAATGTAAATTCAAAGTCAAAAATAGTAGTAAAATTTATTGTAAGTAATGATTTTGATGTGAATTAACAAGAGTATTTCAGACAATTACTAAGCTAACTATCAATAAAAAAGAATAGTAGACAAAATTTTAGGACGACGAAAAAGAAAAAATTGCTAAATATTTTGAAACGGATGAAGTAAAAAATAAAAAATAAATAAAATCGAGACTCACTGTCGATTTGTACTTGCCTGTCAGGCATCCCTGGGTTGCAACTTGCACATACAAACCAATACCGGCTTGTGAACTGTTGCTCTTGGGTTCAAATACACCCTGTTTAGTAAAAAGACAGATATTCTTTACTTATTAAATTTCTTTAAATTTTGAAATATTGAATTGTAATCTGAAAGAAATTTCTGCTTTTTTCTTTTTAGCAGCAAGTTTGTTTATCTTATCCATGCTGTCAGGAGGTGGTATCGCTCATATTGCAGCCAATCTTCCTACCGCAATTAGAAATTGAACGAAACATAAATGGAGATGGAATAGCCGTTGGGTGGTTAGGACATTCTATCTCTAGAGATAATGAAGGGCGTGGGTCAATGCAGAGGAAATGGCTGCATTTTCATATTATAAAGTATTAAGTAATAGTATTAATTAAGTAATTAAATAGATGCTTTTTTATATATATATGTGTGTGTGTGTGTTTCTGGCCAAAAAAAAAAATGTGTTGTGTTTTCATGAATTATATTATATATGATAATTGGTTCTTTAGATCAATTTAATTTATGTATTTTTAGCATATTATAATTTAAATATTATAACCCTTTTAAAAAATACCATTTTGTGAATAGCAAATGATTGTTTTTTACCTACAAGCTCTCTTTATTTTATTTTTGTATAATTGAATTATATGGTTAATTGTTTTGTGTAATTTGTTATATTAATAATTTTGTAACTTATACTTAGCTTTTAGAAAATAATTATATTTAATAAAATTATATCAATAATATATTATTGTAAAAACATAATTGAAAATTTTAAAATTATATTTAATTAATTTAGAAAAAATGTAATTTTATTTGGAATATAAAGATACAAGAATTTGTCATTATAATAAATTAAATAATATTAGATATTTTCTAGTAATTATAATTTAATACAATTATATTGTATAATTTCATGATTAATCATATTTTATTTTAAAAAAACTATATTATTTGTAAAATAAAATATTTGACAATTTATAATTAAAATTTATTGACTTAAAATTGTTGTTGTATGAAAAATATAATTATCAAAGGAAAAAAGAAAATTCATAGGTTTCTTCTCAGCGAAAGCGAATCGTTTCGCATACTGAATTATCGGTCAGCAAAGAATCACAGATGAAAACTCTACATAGTCCATAGTCTAAATTCCTTAGCTTTTAATTGCATAGAGATTTTATTATTTTTATATTTTTTTTTGTGTTGTTCTATTATGTGTTATTCACACTTCACACCCATGCACGTCATTTTTCTACTTGCAGATAATTTTCCACTCATGAGAAGTTATCTCAACAACTACCCTTTGGCAGTTATACAAAAGTCCATGGGTCGGGTTTCCCATCATGAGCAGACCCGACCTAAAAATCCAAAAAATTATTTTATCAATATACTTTGAAAATTAAAATATGAAAGTATATTAAAAAATATAGATTATTAATTCTTTATAAATTAATAATAGAAAAAAAAAATTATATTCTAATAATGGACTTAGAACTTACATTAGACAGTAAAAATGAGTCTAATTTTTTCATAAAAATTTCATGTTTTAATTTTAAAAATATATTGATAAAATAATTATATTACTCGTACAAAAATTTTAAATTAATAAAATTTTAATTATTAATTGTCAAATAAAATTACAATTATTGAAATTATATATTTTTATATCACAAAGAAGACATATGCTATTCACAAAACAGTATAATATATTTTTAAATATAGAGAGAGGACATGAATTAATAATAGTTAAATTTCAAGATGCAAAAAATGCATGAATTAAAATGGTGCTAGAACAAGAACAAGAACTATTCACTCAACCTAAACATTAAAATGGCGCTAAATGTTGGTGTATAAACAATATCATTTATAAAATTTTAAATTTATATTTAATTAATTTAGAAACGACATATAATTTCCTTTTTGGAATATAAAAAGCCAAATTAATTATAATAAATAAAATAATATTAGATATTTTCTAATAATTATAATTTAATAGAATTATATTATATAATTCATAATTAATCAAATGGCACTCTACTAATTTTTTATTTTTTTTAAATGCAGCCCAGCAAGTCAACACTAGAGCTGTGATACACTCAATAACGATTCTACTCTTTTATTATTATTATTATTATTATTATTATTTAAAAGAAAATTTGGAGAGCCGCCCATATACTTTTTTATTGTCTTTCTTTCTGCCGTCGACGACTTATTTTTGCCATTAGAAATAATCAACTCCAACTTTTTGCTCTCTACTTTTTTTTTCTCATTCCCTCTTGTAGTTTTTTTTTTCGGTCACAATAAATAATTAAATCATATTTCAATCTTATTTGCATGAGTTAGTCAAAATTTATAGATTTAATAGTAAAATCTCTTATGTTTCTTTAATAGTAAATTTGGATTAACAGATAGTAAATTAAATATGTATGGAGAAAAATCTCATGACTGCTAAGATTTCAACATCTAGAGATAAATCAAAATCTTCTAGTAATGAAAATGACTTTATTTGGTTGAAAATCTATTTAGGATCTTATGTTAAATTTATTTTTCTTAGTTTGTTAATTTTATTGATGATATGTTATGAGTTTTTTTGTTTTTGTCTTCCTTGATAGAAATTTGTTTGTCTTCTTTTATGAAAGTTTATTTATCTTTCGTCATGAGAATTTGAATAAGTTTGAATTTAATATTTAGAATATCATACTCATTTAAAAACACGTCAAATGAGAATGAAATCGATTTGTAACTCAGTATAGCCACATAGTAGAATGTGTTTCTTATCTATATGTCAAACGCAGTCAAGATGTTATATACAATTATTCCGTCAACACGATTAATAAAATTCAAAGGAAAAACTCATTTTTATAATAAAATTTGCATGTATTTTTTCAACACAGTCAAGTTTACTTCTCTGTTTCAATAGTTACGGTTCCATGAGTAACTACTATAAAAATTTGTGCAAACATTAAATGGTCATGTATGTTAAAATAAGTATTAATTAAAATAACTTGCTATAATAAGTTTAACAAGTTACCACTTAACCTTTAATTATAAAATTTCTCTAAAAGAAAACCTTTAATTATAAAAATTCACTACAATAAATGATATGTATTGCTACGATTCTTAACTACAAACATAAATTTCATAGCTAATATATAATATTTGCCACACAAAAATATAGTAACTATTTAAATTTCTAGTTACAAAAAGTAAACTTTTGAAACTTATATATTATTTTTGTTTCAGATTATGTATGTCCTGACAATAACTTATGTACTAACCACAATTTCTTAGCTACAATAAAATATTATAACTAATTTAACATTTTAGCTACGATTTTTAAACAATTATAGCTATACTTCAAGAACTAGCCACAAAACATATGTCAAAGCAAAGAGTTGTGGCTAATTAAAAAATATCAGTTATGATTAATGGAAAAATCATGGCAATAACTAATCAATTAGCCTTTATATTTTTGCCACAATAATATACAATGGCTAATTAGCAATATTAGCTATGAATTTTAACTATAACAATAACTAACTTATTAGCTACACCATGTTAACTACATTAAAATATTGTGGCTAATTGAAATTTTAACTATAAATTTTAACAGTCATGCCAATTACTAATTATTATAATTAACCATAATATTTTAGCTATAATAAATATCATAACTAATTCTACATTTTTGTTATAATTTTTAAATAATTGTAGCAGTAATTAAAATTAATCACGATATATATTGTCAAAGCTAAGTGTGTTTTGACTTATTAAAAAATTAGTTATGATTAATGAAAAATTATAACCAAAACTAATCAATCAGCCATTGTATTTTTGCCACAATAATTTACAATGGCTAATTGTAAATTTTAACCATAAATTTTAAATCATTATATCAATAATCGCCATATCAATAACTAACTTACTGGATATAATATATTAGGTATATTAAAATGATGAGTCTAATTAGAATTTTAACTATAATTGTTCAAAAATTATGGCAATTAATTATTATAAAATATAAAATAAAATTTATTTTTGGCCTATAATATTTTTTTTTTTTTTTTTTTTTGAGATGGGTATAAAATTAATGTTAGTGTGTACTGGGAAATTTTTTTTTGAAAATATTTTAAAAAATTTTTCCTTATTATATTATTATTTTAATAGCCAAACAATGAAACAAATGAAACCCTAAAACCTTTAACTCAGCCGCCGCCCCAATTTCCCCTCAAACTCAAAGAGTTCTTTTTTCATTCAGTTATCCTCCTCTCCTTAATCTATTTGTTAAATCTGCTCCACAAAATTAAAAACCAGTCACCATTATTAAATGTAGATTAAGGTTATAAAAACTTGATTAAAGTCACAAATTTCTTATTCTTCCTTCTCTACTTAGGATTTCAGGTCAGTACAAGCTTCACATTTCCTCCTTTTTTTTTTTTTTTTTTGCCCATTTTTTATTCAATCTGCCATTTTTTTTTTTTAATTTTTAATTTTCTGATTTTTTTTAATTTGTCATTTTTTTTATCATCCATTTTGCTGTTTCATAATTTATGACTTTTGCAGGTTTGTGATTCTTACTTTAAGAAAACAAAATCACTTCAATTTGGTTTGATATTGGTAAGTTTATATATTTTTTAATTAATAGTTTTCATTTTTATTCTTCAATTTCTTTTCATATTTGGTTATGTCTAGTTTAAATTTTATTTTTTCACAACTAATGATATTATTTTTTTCTCATTTTCCTTAGATATTTATTTCTTTTTATTCTTAATTGTGGAGCTTATTTTACTTTGCGCTTTCATTTTTTTCAAGGATCATGGAGCTAATTTCAAGCATTGATGAGTTATAGTGCACAAGTGTAGCAAGCAAGTGTTAATTAGTTAGACACTACGAAGGCAATAAAGTTATTTTTTCTATTGATGTGAGTGAACTTGTATTTTCTTTTTGTTTTAATTTTAATGGTATGATATTTGTTTTTGTTTCTATTATATGAAATTTGTATTCTTTGTTTTCTGTTATAAAAATTCAATATAATATAATATAAAAAAATGTTATATTAGCGGATCACCTATAAATTAACTTTTAAAAATAACTTTAATAAGATTGATAATTTCTAAACTAATAAGTCACCATAAATATTATTGAAAAAATAAATTAAAATCGTTTGATTTTAATCCAATGATTAAAATAACAATATTCATTAATGAGTAAATATTATAGTAATCATTAAAATCACACTCATATATATATATATATAAACATGAATATGATAATTTTTACAAATATTATTTATAATATTTTAATAATTATTATTTATAACATTTTCCCCTAAACGTGTTCATCTAACTGTGCTATGATCTAATTCTCAACAGCTAAACCAAAATACAACTGCAGATCCTGTTCTCCCACATCCTCGTATACTTTCTTCTTTTTCTTTCCTTTTTTTTTTTTTTTTTTTAATTTTCATACCATGTTTAAGTAAATCTTTTAGTCCAAAATTTCATTTTGTGCATATGAACTATCATCGTAAGAACCATAATTGTTATTTATAATATAAATTTTAGAAGTCTAAAGTTAGCAAACAATCATCTTTTATCAAATATATAAATAAATAAAAATGAGCCTAACACTAACATGTTTATTTATTATTTTTTTTTTTTGCCAATGTAACATATTTAATTTAAAACTTTATTTTATACAAATAATCTCTACCAATAGATCTTTTATAACATATTACGATATGTTAGTAAATTTAAAAGCTTTATTTACAAGCATACTTGCAAATAATTCAGTTTATGAACTTATAAATGGGTTGACTCATGAGTTTATAAACAAGCTCATTGGCCGCCTACATTAAGTATTCCATTGGAGACTCGTGTAATTATATTTTTAAGAAATATTTAATACTCTTATCTAACATTTTTTTTTTAGGCTGACTTTACACTTATTTGCCAGTAAAGTAAAATCATGGAATCTAATTCCAGAAACTAGTTAAACATCAAAGTCTCTGTTGACTGTAGCAGCAGCCAAAAACTCTTAACAGTCTCGTTAAGAAATATATAGTATTAGTATATATAATATAACTTCTGTTGTCACTTTGATCAAAGAAATAATATATTTGGTAAGATGCAATAAGGGCTAAGGTATTCCAAATCTATATCAGTAAAAAACAACACTTGACTATTTTAGCAAGTTCTTGTATCATGTTATACTAGCATTGCAGCATTCAAGAATTGACAAATGAAGCAACAGTTTTCTGAAAATGGTCTATTGAGAATATGTATCCCAATTATTTACTATATAGAAAAAGATGCAACCATCTGATATTGAACACCTGTGTTTTGCCCATAACATAATCTGCATGCTGTATTGAAGAACATGTATGAAGGAGCGACTACTAATGTGCGCAAAATTAGAGGAGACTCATCAGACTTTCTTATCTCAGTTGAGTTGCATTAAGAGTCCGTAGTAAACCCTTACCTTTTTATTTTGGTTATGGATGAATTAATAAAACATATATAAGAGGAAATCCCTTGGTGCATGATGTTTGTAGACGATATTATATTGGTAGATGAGACACAGGAGAGAGTTAATAGAAAACTAGAATTGTGGAGGAGTACTTTGGAGTTCAAGGGTTTCAGGTTAAGTAGAATCAAGAAGGAATACATGCATTGCAAATTTAGTGAAGGCCGAAGTGGGGATAATGATGGAGTTAGCTTGGATGGAGTGATATTGCCTCAAAGCACCTATTTTAAATATGTTAAGGAGATGGAGATTGTGAGGAGGATATTAACCACAAGATAAAAGCTAGATGGTTGAAATGAAGCTTGTCACGGAAGTTATATGTGACAGCAAGATTCCCAATAAATTGAAAGGAAAATTTTACTGTATGACTATTCGACCGATTAAGTTATATGGTAGTGAGTGTTGGACAATGAAGGGACAATATATGTCGAAGATGAGTGTTGCCGAGACGAGGATGCTAAGATGGATATGTGGTCATACTATAATGGATAAGATACCTAATGAAAGTATTAGAGATAAAGTGGGAGTCGCATCGATTGAGGATAAGATGAGAGAATGAATATTAAGATGGTTTGGGCATGTGAAGCAGAGATCTAGGGAGGCTTCGGTTAGGAAAATTGAGCACATCGTGATAGAGCAGAGGAATAAAGGAAGGGGTAGACCTAAACTAACTTGGAGGAGAATAATACAGTATGATTTAGAAGCATAAAAATTATCAGAAAATGTCACCCAAAATCGTTTAGAGTGAAAATAAAAATTCCATATAGCCGACCCCAATTAATTTTGGGGTTAAGGTTAAGTTGAGTTGAGAAATTATGGAGTTGCACCAGTTTGTTGATAAATGGAGATTATAGATGAACCAGTATGATTGTGTATCTTGACTGGCAAATTCTGGATCAGTATAACTCTATCACCAGCATATGTCATCTTCAACTTTTTCTTCTGTTGACGAAGGATTCAACAGGAATTGACGAAGGATTCAACAGGAAAGTATACTGGATTCAAAAAATTTAGGGTTGCAATCCTACATACATAGAATATTCTGTAAAATTATCACAACATCAACCTTAAGAAAAAAGTTACCACACAAGGAATTGAGGAAATATGCAAACAAGAACAAAGGAAAAGTACCAGACACAAATCTTATCACAGAATGTGTACACATTGAGGTAGATATGGCAGACTACAAGCATGTAGAGCCTCAAGGAGAATGACAAATACAAGATGAACATTATTTTAGATCAAACTAAAATGAAAAATGTTCTATTATTATGGTTAAGTTCTTCAAGAGTCCATATGGATAGCTAATCATGTGAAATTATTGAGTATTTAAAATTTGACACTATATGGATTTTATATAATTTTAGACTTGAAATACAAATCCAAATATTCAATTATTTCAAATATACACCTATCCGAATGTATCTTTTAACATCCCAACCTCCCTCCTACCTTTTTGCAGAGAGGCTGCTTCGATGACTACACAACCTTCCCTCTAAGTTTGGCAAAGAGGTTGTTCCGCAATTAAATAAATAGAAAAGTATTTTTGTTGCACCAAGACTTGCCCTCAGTTTAAACATAATTATTACTTAAAGACAATTTTAAAATTTGTTAAAAAAATAATAATTGGGTTGGGCCTCCACAACACGAACAAGCCAGGTATGTGGCAATGCATGAACATGCATACCTTAATTCAAGGAATCTGCCCTTGGGTGCCTTGCTAGCACACACCCTCATGTACCAAGCCCACAACCACAAGGCACACAACTATAATAGGTCATGCCTAGCAACCCTTGTACCCTACAACAGTTATAGGCCTAAGAAGTGCAGGCATGGCCCATTTCTTTTACCCACCCTACAACTTGGGTAAGCCTCAAGGCCAACACCAACTATGCCGATATTATGAAGGAGCATTTGAAGTTGGTTTAATAAGTAGTTCCAACAAAACAAATGACGAGTATATTGGCAAGACAACATAGACATGAAAATTTGGATCAACGTACCTCAACTTAAATGATTTAGTCAAAAAATCTACAAGATCAATCCATGTATTCATTCATAAGGTTTAGCATTTCAGCAGAAATCATCTTGGTTGTAATCCTACACATCAAAGTAGGATATCATAAAACCTTTATGAAGTATTGTAATCCAACAAAGAAAAAGAAAAAGAAAAAAAGACATGTGATCAAGTGTCATATGAGCTGAATATGCATTTTGAACCCAAAATATAAACTTGTTTATTCAGTAATCTGATTGACTGGGAAAAAAAAATTCACAAGTTCCACTGGTAAAGAACAAAGTGGGGGAATATGAGAGTCGGTCATCTCTGAAATTATGTTACTCAAAATCAGGTAAGGGAATTGAATATGAGTAAATGATTTGGGGGGGGGGGGGGGGAGCGGGCGGGGAACAGATTCAGCAATTTTCAAAAGTTTCAGTAGATTCTGTTGAATTGTTAATGTCAAAGTACCATACTGACTTCCAAGTATTCTTACCCAAGGTATTAGTGAAAGATTATTTTCTGTTGAAGAGTCGGAGTAGCATCCTCTACCCCTGCTTACTTATGTAGGGACTCCAGCAAAGTATTAGTGAAAGATTATTAGCTGGAGTTTCTTGCTCTTCTTTTCCAAAGGCTGTCTTTCATCGTTCACTTCACTTTCCAAAAATATCAAGCAAGCACCTAACTCAATATCCTGAGCCCAAACTTTAAGCTGCGAACAAAACAATAGAATTCCTAATTATTAAATTATTATTTGTTCCTCTCAATCAACTATTTATTAAAATAGCAAAAAAATAAAAAAATGACTTTTTTTCTACACAAAAATTCCAATGGCATTTCCCACCGTTAAATTGTCCACATAAGACAAAAAAAAAAAACATATTCAAGTTGAGGAATGCAAATGTTTCAAGTATAATCAGTTGAGAAAGGAGAACATGCACTTGCATAAGACAATGAGCAGAAAAGCAGTAAATTATGGGGACAGGAATAGCAATGAAAAAATTTAAAATAAAAATAAAAAAAGAGAAAAATAGAATTCCACAAATGATCACCTATTCATGACAAATGTACAAGCGAATGTGTGCAACTTATAATAACTGCACATAAGCAATCTCTGTCTCTTTATGTATTTAGAGAGAAGAACAATGCTAATTCCATAGATAAAGTTTAGACAAAAGAATATATGTGTTTAAAAGCATAAATAGATATCATGTTTTAAGAAAACATACTGCATATGCTAAAATGAATACCAAGGTTCCTATATTCTAACTTCCTCCGATTTCATCCATTTACTGGTATATTATATATTAAAAATAAAGTAATATACTTTTTTTCTTAAACAAAAAGATTAAAGCTGGGTCTTCTTGAAGAAATATTGTATATTTAATGCTGAACACATAAAAAGTTGGTCCAGATTGTAATCTAAGTAGATACAGAAAATTGGCAGATTAAGGGATTGGGAATTCTGTGGGTTGGGTCACCCACTTGGAGGCGTTATTAGTTGTCACCGCCGACCTAGGGAGGAGCGCGACCACCAGTTCGGTCTCTCCCCAGAAGCCGGCAACCAGAAGGTCTGCGCGTGAGCCACACGCGCCGTCACAAGTTCCTGCCGTCCGATCCACGCGCCGGCGCGTGGAGGC
>CATKHJ011032968.1:0-18340 GCA_949750685.1 Vernicia montana
AATATTATTTTGATCAATTGGGACCTCTCTATTAAAAATAAAATAAGAAAAACAAAAATCCCTATGAATGATAAATTGCAAAAATCTTACAAAATCAATAGGTTGTTACTCATGCAAGGTGGAAGTGGTTCATATAAATAAATATCTCAAAAGCAATTAAAAAAAAAAGCACAATTATAATATTTTTAATATATTTTAATTTTAGTGAATGTGACATTATAGATTCCATTAGTTATATCAATTTTGGGTTTGTAACTACCCTTGAAAATATTTCATTCAAATTGCTATAGTTGGTATAATCCAACTAATTATTATTTTTTAATGTTTCACAATGAAATTTACATTTTTGTATTTTTGTTCTTTTTATTTGATTCACGTGTTCTAAAAACTATGTAAGTTGACTTTAAAAAAAAAAAAAATGCAAATTGAGCCGTAAATGAAATCAAACACACTACGGCTCAATTTGCATTAAAAAAAAAACATTTAAAGTTCTCTCTCTCTAGAACTAATTTCTCTTCCTTCTCTGTAGTAGTCACGGGCCAACTATTATAGAAGGTATTGTATAAACCAGAGATGTCAGGGAAGATGTTGTGTTGGTCAGTTGAGCTTGGACAATATGGGTTGTAGTACAGGTCAAGCTCAGCAATTAAAGCTCAAGCACTAGTGGACTTTATTTTTTAATATTCCTTCGATATTGAGCGAAGACCTAATGAGGTAGAGCTTGTGAATGAGAATGAAGTGAGACAGCCACCACTAAATTTAGAGTTGAGTTGGGAACTGTTTGTAAATGAGGTAAGTAGTAAGGAAGGCAGTGGTATAAACATTGTATTGAAAAATGCACAATGATTTTTGTTGGAGTATGCCCTAGGGTTAGAATTCGAAGCCACCAATAATACTGCCAAATAAGAAGCAATGGTCTAAGGATTGTTGTTTGTTGATCGTCTTCAATTGGAAGTGTTGAAAGTACACATCGATTCCCAACTGTGGTGGGACATATAGAAAGGGAATTTGAAGCGAAAGAGGCTAATATGACTAAGTACTTACAGAAGACAAAGGCCATCATACAAAAGATGAAGGATAGAGGGGTTAAGCTGCAATTTTGTAAAATCTTGAGGGGAGAGAATTGTCGAACTGATAGCTTTAGCAAACTCGCAGCTACCCATCCAGTCGAACTGCCTTAGAGAATTTTTGTAGGTACGTTGGCCTTTCCAAGCATTTAGGAAGGGGAAGAAGTTATGGAAATTGATGAATAGCCATGCTGGCTGGATCCAATCAAAGCCTATTTAGAAAATGGCGAACTACTTAAAGATGCCAAAGAAGTGAAGAAGGTCAAACATCGAAGCGCCCATTTTCCCTATATTTTCCCTATATTTTCTGTTATTTTAATCTTTATTTGTTTAGTTCTTTCAAATAATATGGCTATAATTGGACTCCTTTTGTCTCCCGCTCTAGTTGGGTATATATATTTTGTTTTTGTTGCTATGTTGTCTCTGATCTACAACTATGGCAGCTCTACTGTCATGGTGGAACCGATCCCCCATTTCCTCCATATTTTGTTGTGTTGGATGGTTGGTGGTGGGATGAAAAACAGATATGGTCAACTGAGGTAAGAGCTCTATGCACTAGTCGATTTTATCTGTTGCTGAGCTTCATTGCTATGGAAAGAAGTTCTCTAGTCTTCTGACAGCTTCGGTTGTGTAAAACCGATCCATATTCTTGGCCACTTTATAGATTTTCATATCAGGAAAAGGGATTACAATTGACTCCAGCAGTACACGATCCATTGATTGGGTCCAACTACAAACTTACTTTCCTGGGTGTTTCTCCTCCTCCCTTGGTTGCCGATGGCGAGGAAGACAGAGCCAGTAGAGGGTTATGGAGAGGGGAAGGTAGAGCAGGGACTGATTAGGAATTTCAAACTTGTTGTAGGCCTTTGGACCATTTGCTCACCAGACTTAGCTTTGGATTGTCTCTTGAGCTTTAAGTCAATTGTTAAAAACTTAATGTTGGAGATTAGTGTATTGGACTTTAGGTCCTTATTTGTATTTCCTAGTTGGTTACTCCTAAAACATGTACTTCCTATATGTACTGTGAGCTTATTGCCCCTTGAATGAAATGAAATATATATTTACTTTGGCAAAAAAAAAAAAAAAAAAAAGAAGGAGAACACTACTTATTGTGATTTGGCTCCATCGTGACTCATTTAAATTTATTTATGTATATAAATAAGAGATTTATTTGGCTCGTTTCTGCAATTTTAAAAAACAAAGAAACGCGTTTCTTTGGCCGTTCAGCCCTATTTTTGTTTTTGCCAAGTATTCAGCCCTAACTAAGTCAGGGACTTAGCGCACCGCATCCTTTTTCTGCTCACTGCTCTCTCATTCTCTCTCTCTACCGACTCATGCTCCCTCCTTCTCTCTCTATATCGACTCATCCTCACCATACAGGCACCCATTATCCATCTGCGACGGCGACTTGCTATTCTCGCCGTTCTTGCCCTTGACAGCGACTGCGACTGTGACGGAGACTTGCCATTCTTGTCATTCTTGTCGTTCTTGCCGATTCTTCCAGGTAATTTGTTTTTTAATTTGGGTTTTCTTGGGTCGTTCTTGCCGTTTTGCTGTGCTCGTTTTCTCTTTTAATTTTTCTGGGCTCAATTTTTTGTTTGATTTGGTGGGTTATCTGATGATATTGGTTTAATTTTGGTCTGTTGATCATTTCTGGGTAGCGGCATTTGATGATATTGGTTTAATTTTTTTTTTCAGATATTGGTTTAATTTTGGGGTTGATGAATTTTGGTCTGTTGATGAAATTGCTTTAAGGCTGCTGGGTTTAGCTGTGTCCAGGTAGGTAATTTCTTTATTTTTTTTATTTGTTATTGCTGCTACTGGTGCTGGGTATTTGACTAATGCTTGTGTTGTGTATCTGGTTATTTGTTCACATGCCATGCCTAGCTAGCATTTTACACATATAATAACTGATATGATATGAATTATCAAATATCAACATTCTGATATGGTATAATAACTGATATGGCATGGCATTTTACACATATGCCATGCCTAGCTACAAAACAATATCAACATTCTGTATGGAACTATACCTTTATTTTAATTTTTATAAGAGAAACAAAGATCCCTTCATAGCTTTTTGGTTTTAGGTTGTGGATAAAGTAAAGATGAAATGGTTGTACTTTATATTATTTATTTATTTGTTATGAATGATAAATTGCAAAAATCTTACAAACTCAATAGGTTGTTACTCATGCAAGGTGGAAGTGGTTCATATAAATAAATATCTCAAAAGCAATTAAAAAAAAATGCACAATTATAATATTTTTAATATATTTTAATTTTAGTGAATGTGACATTATAGATTCCATTAGTTATATCAATTTTGGGTTTGTAACTACTCTTGAAAATATTTCATTCAAATTGCTATAGTTGGTATAATTCAACTAACCTATTAATTGATAGAAAGTATTTGATAAAACATGATGTTTTTTCTTTTTAAATGTTTCGCAATGAAATTTACATTTTTGTATTTTTGTTCTTTTTATTTGATTCACGTGTTCTAAAAAATATGTAAGTTGATTTTTTTTTCAAAAAAAAAAAAAAAGCAAATTGAGCCGTAAATGAAGTCAAATACACTACTTAGTGTGATTTGGCTCCATCGTGAATCATTTAAATTTATTAATGTATATAAATAAGGAATTTATTTGGCTGGTTTAGACTCTAAACAACTGATCATTTAAATTCAATTATTAATAATTTTTAAATTTGGTAATATATACTTATAATATAATGTTTATATTTTTTTAATATATAAATTACAAAGAATAACAAATAACATTAGATATATTAATTAATATTTTTAAAATAAATATTTTATTTTTTATTAAATTTTTTTTTGAACAATCATTTTTTATTAAATATTTTATTTTTTATTAAATTTATGAGTAATTTTATTTTCAAATTAAATTTAGGGTGGATTTGGGCTCATTTAGGCTTGTAATCCTATGTGTTGGATTTGGCTCGGCTTGTTTAACAAATGAGCTAAAGCTCAAATCTAAATTCAGAGCTGTTTAGTATTTTTTGGATAGAAGCTCAATTCCCCCACCCAAATTAAACTTTATTCTCATATCCAATCAAATTCAAAATCTGCTTTTACATCAATTAAACACATAAATTTTATTTTATGATCAATTAGCTCTTATTTTGACTTTTTCAATGAGCGTGTTTTACACACATGATAAGGGAGAGTGAAATTCATAATTATCTTTTTACTGAAAAGTAAAAAAAATAAAAAATAAAAAAATTTCTCTGGATCTTTATAGAAAACGGAAACGCAGATGAGCTTAACGAGGATGAGGTTCTCTGGTGAAACACGGCATTCCCACCTGTCTCAGTCCCTTCCTTTCAGTCCTTCCAACCCATTCCTTCAAAAAGAACCAAATGGGTCTTTTAGGAACCAACAATGATTTTGTCAATTGGGAGTCCAAATCTTACCCAGTTGCCATTGACTTCACGGACATTCCTTTCTTTGCTCTCTTTTCCCCTTCAGTTAGGCTTTTTCTTGATACATACGTTTTTGAGGTATCTTTCACTTATCTATTACTGTTCTGTTCTTTATTGCTTGTAATTTGATCTTATTATTGGGTTTGTTCTGGATATATATGTTTATGCTTTTTTGTTTTTTTGCACTGAAGATATATATGTTTATGCTTGGTTGGTTCCTTTTGAACTCTATTAATTCTTGTATTGTTGTTGGATAAATGCTAAAATATATCAAAGTAGATAATCTGGGTGAATATGGAGAAGGGAGGAAGAAGATGATATGGAGAATTGAGTTTTAGGGATTTAAAACTTTTTTTTTTTATTTTATCATAATTTTTTTTGCTTTTTCCCTTTGACCGAGTTTGTAAGACGCGCTTGTTCAATGCTACTGTTGGGGAAAATTGATCTAAAATATAAAATTTATGTATTTAATTGAATTGATCTAAAAACTTTGGACTTGATTGGACATTTGAGTAAAATTTAAGAGAAAAATTGAGCGTTTATTTATTTATTTTTAATTTTTGATAATAGGAAGCCTGAGGGACTTCATTGCAAAATCTCCCAATCTTCCCCAAACCCCTAAACTAGGGTTTTGCACCAGACAGAGCTCACCAGGTTCCCAAATTGGCATCAACAATGGCGGAATCGATTTGCAGAACTCTTAGAGACGGAGCTCTAGAAGGAGAGCATGCACCAGCTCTCACTATCAAAGATACTGCTACTTCACCATTCGGGTTTGACATGTTTGCTCACGTGCTCTCCCAACTCTCCTCCGCCACTTTGGCCGGAAAATCCCAGTCCCAGTCAGTCCAACTTCAATTCATTTGGATTTCCTTTCTCCCTAAACGACTCCGTTTAATTTTAGATCTTCTCGTTCTTGATACAGAGGTGTTGTGGTTGTTGCGTTTACGAGAAGCCCATCGTTTTATATAGAGTTGTTGAAGAGAAGAGGAATTGATGTTGCTTCCTCTCGTAAATGGTAAAGTTTTTAACTTTAAGTTGTTTATGTGTTTCAATCTGTTTGGTTGCTGAGAAAATGAAGGAAAATTAGGAATTTACTACATTTTTCTTTAATGCTCTTATTTTTCTTATTTGAATTACTTTGACTTGGATAGGAAATTTAGTGCAATATGCTCTTTGCTAAATCCTTAGCTGTATAGTTTTGCAAAATTGCAGTAAGTGGCCTAACTTAGTTGGGGATATTTGTTTTTGAATATGTCATTATGTGTGTACTTACCCATGAACTCAACTCTCTTATAGGATTCAGATTTTGGATTGTTATACAGACCCTCTTGGGTGGAAGGCTAAGCTTGTAGAGTCTGTAAATGCAATGGATATTTCTCATGATTCTAGCCTTGCTCGCCTTTGCAAGGATGTGAGGGATTTGGACAACATATACTCTTTGATTCTTGAATTGGGGAAAGGTGATTTCTAAATGAAAGTATGTGGCTCATTTTTTAAGTCAAATTTGCGAGAGTAAAATTGGGTTTTAAGCATTTATTTACACGGTAGTTTTCTATGCCATCATTTATGTAATTTATGGGTGGTCACTATGCTTGCAGGATTGGTTGGACATACCAAGGTTTGTTTCTCAATTGCCATAGACTCGGTAATTCTACAATCCATTTTATCATATTGATAGTTTAGAATACGTGCTATTTCTTTGGATGTGTAGCCACATTTCTCATTCTTATGCATAGGAATATGAACAAATGGATTGTAGCATCAATTCTCTATAAGAGTCTTGTGATTTTTAGGTTTTATGTGTGGAAACTTCCCATCCTGTACTGAATTTTCCTCAGGAACAAGAGGTTTTTGCAGTAGTACTAATATGGGTTATCTGCGTCAGTGCATAGAATCTCATATGTTCTGACGGTAGTGCTGGGAGTCTCATCTTTACCTGAAGATAGTGCTAGGAAGTTTCTTTTCTGTATCAACATGTATCGATAGACTTTATGAGGCTAAGGAATTTCACAGAGGAATCAAGCCACAATTAGCTCTATATGCATGTTGTCTAGGTCCTACTCTAAGACTAAGAGATTTATGGATATGCTGGATGTGATTGCTTGGTGTTTTTGCAGCACTCGTGTAATAAATTTGGAACATTAGTCTGGTTGGAAAATGTTAAAGAAAAAACTTCTAGAGTTCTCCTTTTAAACAAGTAGGCCATGCTTTACATGCTCTTGTTGTATGTGGAAGCTCAGAGAATCTGTTGATAGATGCTGAAAAGTTATTATCCAAACTCGGATAAAATTAGCTTTTAGAGTCATATCTTAATGTAGTAAAAGGGGATCATACGACATAAAATGAGTTGGCTATCCTTTTTAGAATGGCATGAGCTTCAATTTTCAGTGCTTCAAACATCTGGTTAGTAAAAACTATGTAATATAGTTGTGCTAAACAAATAATCTTTGTAATTTATTTTAATAGTTTAACAGGACTTGAGAGATGTTAAACTTTCTGTTGGCTTGTGATTTGATATAAAATTCAAATTAGACATGCATATAAATGTAGTTAAATAGTATATCAAGATACTTGACAAGTGTTTTGATGTAATGTAATATTCTGTTATATATTTCCTTCTAATTGAGTCTTCACAATTTTAACCAGGTAAATGAAATGTTAAGACGTGCATCAACGTCAAGAGTTGCAGGCCTTTTAAGCAATCTTCGTAGCCATGGTATACACATTTATGCTTTTCTC
Source organism: Vernicia montana (assembly GCA_949750685.1). Lineage (NCBI taxonomy): Eukaryota > Viridiplantae > Streptophyta > Magnoliopsida > Malpighiales > Euphorbiaceae > Vernicia > Vernicia montana. The sequence goes on from CATKHJ011032968.1 coordinate 7,260, forward strand.
AGATTAGTGTTGGCAGGGATTCAGGGTGTTTTTCCCATTTGACTATTTTCTACTGCTGCAGATGCAAACTGTCCTTGATGTTTGAATGCATAATTTTTTGAGGTTATTATTTTCAATTAGAAAACAAGATTATGGGTATGCACGTAGTGAACTAAATGACAAGGATGCAGTTATCTAGATGTATGATTGAATCCAACTTTTAAATGATGCAGATTTTACTATTTCTTTTCATGGCTGCAGATCAAATATCTTGCATCTATTGGTTGCTACATTCAGACCTCCATGAAGTTAGGGTGACATCTGTTCTTGAATATATATCCTCTATGGTGGCTAGTGTAGAACCATTAAATCGATCTGCTAATGGCCACAGATGGGATTTAGAAAATCTCTCTGTGCTGAAACAGAATTTTGGGAAAGGAAAGCTTAATGTCAGATTCAAGCGCCGAAATGGACGTGTACGCGTGATGGTGATCCCCCTTCCTCTTTCTCTGTGTATATTATACCCAATTGTGAAGTGGCAAACTGCTTTAACTTTTTTATTTTTTAATTCTGTTGTTAGTGTGAAGAATTTCAAATTGAGCAGTCAGGAATCAATTTTACATCTGTTTCATCTGAGGATGGAATGATCAATCAGGGCCTTCTGCCTAAGGTCAGTTGTAGTTTGTTTTGCATTCCCTTATTCCCTCACATTAACACATGGTTCTACATGCAAAAATATTCCCAATTATTAATTATTCATACAAGGATGATTAACACCAAATTTCTCAAGCAAAAAACTAGCACACAAACTTGGACGCACAGATGCATGTACTAGCTTAAACAAAAGAGAGGCAACAAGATAATGATTTCTAATGTTTTCATTCATTTTATTTGGCTTGGTGTTTCTTTTAACAGGTGCAGTTTAGCCTGCAGCTATCAGAGAAGGAGCGGACTGAAAGAGCTAAGGTTGTACTCCCTTTTGAGCACCAAGGTATGACAACCAAAGAAAGATTAGAATTTGTTTCCTTTGTTAATAGATAAACTTATTAATCTTAAACTTGCAAAAAGACAGTTTTCACTATAGTATGTCTTGTGTGCTAAAAGCCGTGCTTGTGCTTGCTATAGGAAATGGTAAACCAATACAAATTTACGATGGTCGAAGATCTCACGCGGAGAACATAAGTGATGCAACGTTTGCTTCAACTGAGAATTTGCAAAGAAATGAGGCCTCTGGTGAGGGTGAGATAATATATTTTCGGGACTCAGATGATGAGAAGCCAGATTCTGATGAGGATCCAGATGATGATCTGGATATATAATTTGTATGAGCCCTTAATCATTATGAACTAATGCCATACTGCCAAAAATTGTAAATTAAAATCTCATATTTTTATAATTCATTTTTCACGTACCTATCTTTTCCATAAAAGCATGACCTATCTTTTCTATAAAAGCATGAAAGATATAAATCTATACAACCACTATGCCTACTCAGCAATAGAAATTGAATTTCCTACAAGTCAAAATTCTGAGTTTCAGGATGTCCTCTTTCTTTCATAGGCCTGACGCCAAGTATTGTGTTTGTGGTGACAGTATTGTTAGTTGCTATACCAGAATCTGTAAAATAAAAATCTCTTCTTCCAATGGGGTTAGAATGTGCATTATGGGGGGTTAATGGAATTTATTCTTGGAAAAGTACGAAGATTTTACAAAAAGTTCTAGTTAACCAAAGGATTCCATGGCTACAGATTTCATTGTATCTAAATATCTTAAATTATGCAATTAATTAAGAAAAGAGAGTATTGACCATTGATTGAAATATTGCCAAGTTAAAAAATAGTATTGGACATTCTCTTGACCCTTCATGTAAGGAATGAGTCCATTGGAGATCGTCTTCTTTATTCTTAAGAAAATCTATGGGATTCTCTTAATATGGACTATGGTTTCTACTTGCCAGTCATTGATTTTGACAACTTAATTCTACATCAGTGAAGGATATTTTTTTGGGAAAACTATACTACACTATAATGTGATTTGATGTTTCTTTTAAATGAGAACTAAGATTTTTTTTTTTTTTTTTTTTTGACATTTTAATACTTTATATTTATTATTATTAAATACTTTATTGTCAATCTATTAATATCAATATTTTTATTAATGTGACAAATTTTTTATAATAAAAAATTATTTTTTACAGAGAATGAGATTCACCCATCTCATTAATAACTAATTTAAATAATTTAAATTGTTTCACATTTAAATTTTTAATTTTTTAGCTCCACAATATCTAGTTGGACATTAAATTATTAAGAAAAATAATTTTTAATTATTTTTTTGAAGTGTAAGACATTTGACACTAAAACATCTAACGAAAAAAAATCACAGGGTATATAAATGTCACGAAAAAAATCTCAAACGCTCATTTAAAATAAATGTCAAATCACATGATAATTTTATTTATTTATTTATTTATTTTTTCTATTGTTTGAAGAGTAGAGATTTCAAGATTTGAATCTAAGATCTATTGTGCTTTCCTTTTACTTTATTTTATTCCGGGGAATCCCCATAAATGGAAATAAGTCCATATGATCAGGGAGGAGTACGAGCGTCTTAAGTGAATAGACGAGGGAAAAATATTGACTAAGGATATAATATATTATATATTTAAATAATTTAATATTTATATATATTTTATATTTATATTATAAATAATTATATAACTTACAGACGTTCCGTTCGTTCGGGTTTCCCCCTCACTCCTCGACCACTAAGTATATGAGTGAGCATTTTTTTTTGCCCAATAAAATAGTTATTCATTAATGGGACAACAAGCCCAGCACAGTACAGAATACAATTACAATAGATGTCCAACTCAGATTTATACAAATGGACCTGTGATCCAAATTTAAATTACTCACTAAAGTAATTTTTACAATGGGCTTTAAGCCCAAAAAATTACAGAAACATCCCTAATATACCCCCTCCCTTTCAGAGGCTTCTGCTTCCTCTGTAAACAACCCCACCGTCAGCTGCAACCAAGCCAAAGGGAGGATCTTCAAGTAGAAAACCTTGAAGCTTTGCCACTGGCTTCAAGATCGCCTTCTACATCCATCCGACAGGCTTCTAGAAGGAAAATCTTTGAGCTTCGGAGGGATGAGGGTAACCAATTGAACACAATCCTAAAAGCAACCACCACAAGAACCAACACAATCACCAAACTAAAAGAAAACCAACCAATAAGAACGGTAGAACAAAAGGATTCTTTGAGGGCCTTAGACAAAAACTTATTAGCACAACGAAAAAGAAAAAGAAATAGCAGAATAAAAAGGAAAAGAGTACACTTACCAGTGGCCGAAGCCACCGGAAGTTTTCCTTACTGGAAACCCTATGACAGGTAGCAATCTTACAGAGAGAGAGAGAGAGAGAGGGGTTGTCATGAGTGAACATTGATCGTTCAATTAAGCCACTCATCGAGAAACTTTCAAGCTTGCTAGCAATTGAGGGGTATAGAGCTTAGCCCAAGTTGCAACCAGGTTTCAAATAAATTCCATGAATGTTTGTTAACTTTGGTTTATGAAAAATCTCATTTTTTTTATCCTTGAGTTTGATTCTTCTACAGTAAACTTTCGTACTTTTATTATCATTATTTTTCATATATTGAAAACTTTTCTTGAAAATAAAAGTAAAATATGTTAGAATTTCATTAATGATCATTTAAAATTACTAAAAAAATTATGCTATTTAATAGATAAAACTTGATAAATTTTGAGATATATAACTAATTATTTTCTTTTTTTTGTAACTTTAATATTTTTCATAGTGAAAAACAGTGCAATTTTTTAAAATGTCATTAATAAATTTCTATTGAATTTTATTTGTCATAAAAAATTCCTTAAAATTAAAATTGTGTGGAAAAAAAATTTGAAAAACTCAAGGGCTTAATATAAAACAATCAAAGTGTAAGAACTTAATAGACAAAATGCTTTAATAAATTCATATCGCCGAATATGTTTTTTTTTTTTCATCTATTTTCTTTTTGGAGTTTGCTATTAGAATTAGACGGTAATTATATGGCTAAAGAAAATATACTAAGTAGATTGATTTTTTCAAAAAATAAGCATGTCAATATAGCAGTATGTGTCTCATGTTTGTAATGACGGAGCTAGGAGATTAGAAGGCTAACCTTCAAAATACAAAAGATTTTAAGTATGAAATTATAAAAATTTAATTATATGTTGTACTTGACTCTTTTATTTAAATGAATTTTTTTTAAATATATAAAAATTAACTTAATTATATATATCATCTTAATATAAATTCAAGCAACTCGAACTCGCTTAAATTCATTGACTCGGAAGCTCATAAGCAGCTAGAAATCAACTTTTAACGAGACTCAAAAACTATTATCATTGAAACTAGAAGAGAAAACAATCGATATCTTTTATTTGTAGTGGTCAAAAACAAGATTTTTGTATCTCCACTAAATTTAATCTTAATACTTCCAAATAATCAATGGTATCATCTTATCTTATTAATGGATAAGAGCTGAGCATTATATCATACAGGTTTAAGGGAGCACAGCAACTGCCTGCTACTCAAACACATTCATTAATCATAATCTGTAATAACTAAAGAAAATCAAACAACTCTCAAGAGACCAGCAAAGACTTAAAAGAAAGCTATAATAAAGAAGGTGCACAAAATTCTAATTTGTAATACTACCTGAACAAAATAAAAAAGAAAATCAGAATCTATACATTTGCATACTGCAACTGCTATTCCAAACAGCAAATTAACACCTGGTATCATTCCGTCTATACTTTATATTTTGTACTAATAAATTTATGCTTCTTAGCAAGTATTTACACAAGATGGTGGACCAAATATTCTAGAGTAGATTTGATTTGAAACGAAAGTTCAGTTCACTTATTTCTGCATCTTTATGCAGGATTTCTTTTTAAGCATTTCCTGGTATATAAATGGGAAGCTAGCTAGAAATTCTGGTTTCCTCTCCACTTAATCAGATACAAAATATATAGAAAGATTAGAGTGATTTGTGCATGTCAGTATCTGTGAATGCTTGTTATTTTAGCATTTTTTATATATTCTAAGGGGTGACAATGTGCATTCCAGATTTAATTATTCTTCTCTTAAGTGTGAAAACTTTATTGAATATTTATTAACCTTTTTTTCAGGATTTAGATTCTAAAGCTATATATATATAGACATTTGGATGAACAGTTGATGCTACTTTCAACTCTCACTTGTAGATTTATAAAATTATGAATAAGTTTAGCATCAAAGAGGTTGAAATTCCCACAGAAAATTAAAGTATCGCACGTCCTTGACTCTTGAAGAGTGGAATAAGTCCATGTCCAAGAACCAAGATCATAGTTTATTCTTCAGAATTGTATAGCTAGACCAGAATTACCTGAACCTAGGCAAAAAGTCATAGTAGGCATAGAGACAGTTGTGTAATTCGAATCGACCTAAAATTCGATCATTTGAGATGAAGAGACTAGATCAATTTAGCATGTGAAAAAATGGCCAACCAATTGAACCCTAGGGGAAAAAAAGAATTAAATACAGAAAAATGACCAAGAATATTTTTTGGCAAAGAAAAGGTGATCATGTCAATATATAAACCTAACAAATGTTGAAGTTCAGTGCAGGCTCAGAGAGAGAGAGAATGGAGAAGGTTCCAATTTCCCTCAAAGGCTTCCAGTATTCCAGCAGGCTAATATACTTATTATCTTTATGCATGGAAATTCTGGGAGCCTTTGAGATAAATTGAAAGCTTACTCTCAATGCTATTTGTTCAAATATGATAGGATGTTTCACTGCTTTGCCGATCTCTACGCCTTCTCTTTTCAGGTACCTTAATTTGCTTTTTAGTTATCTGGATTTGTCTTTATTAGCAGTAAAAAGCAATTAAATTGATTTTACATGAAATATATGTAAACCCTTTAAAATATGTTGATTAAAAGCAATTAAATTGATTTTATGGTATCTTTCAGAATGTGCGTAGTTTCATGTAACTTTCTCCTTTTTCACAACTCTGTCCCAATTCCAACAGGTTTCAAATTTGAGACTTTATTGAACCATTAATTTATTCATGGAAGGTTTCTTCCAAAAGAACTTTCATTGTCTCAAGCCCAGACTTCATATGGCTGTAAATAAAATTCTAACAAGTTCAATATGTAAAAAGTAGAATCAAGTGGACAAGTACAAAAACTAAATCTCCTAAGCCTTTGCCAGTATTTCTATATTCCTAATTAACACTTTTGAGTAATACCTAAAACTCATATATTCCACTGTCTAAATCTAGCATATATCAAAATTTCTCAATGATAAACAAAGCAAGGAAGGTACTCTGGAAGTTTCAAGAAATTTTACTGATGTGTTGCCTGGAGAGTCACTGGCCTGTGAGGCTTTGGAGCTGAAAAAACAACAATACATTAGTACAAAGGAAAAACCTGAAGAAGAATCAGTGAAAGAAATTATGACATATTAAACAGCCATGAGATTAATCATTGATGCACATAAGGTAGCTGCATTGATACTCATGCGAGGAATTAGATCCACTACAAAATGGTGAAACAAATCTAACACCCTAACAATATAATGTAGCTAAGTTCTAAAAGATAACAAAAGGGGACAAGGGGATCAAATTAAAATATATATTAAAAAAAGAATCATTTCTCAACCATGTTTTGAAAGCTCTCAGCACAGTTATGACAAACTTCATCCAAGTGCATACCAAATTAAATCAGAAAAATAAGCATCATATTAAATCAGACAAATCATTTTATGAGTTGATGCTTGACCTAGACACCATATCTAATTACAAAGCACTTCAACTTCAACTTTGAAATATCATTTTCTATGTAAAAGGACTCGCAAGTAAGTAATTTCATGTGCCCATGTATATCACGTGTGATTAAGGCCAAGTAATAAAAAACTTTTCTCTTCCTGACTTCCTCATTCGTCCTCATGCAGTTAATTATTATTTCCCTCTCCCTATCAAAATATTTTCTCTTCCTCATTTGTCCTTGTGTATATCACATGTGAATATGTAGAAGCTCTCATAGTCAAGTATTTCCAGAATTTTCTCTCACACTTTCTCAAGTACACGTATTACTTTTCCCACCCTTTCCATCATTGCCAGTCATTTTTAACAAAATAGAAGCACAAGTTCCTTCTCTGTAGTGCTCCGAAACTAATTTTTATTTTTGAACTGTGGTGCATTCACACAGTGTATGGCGTAATAGAAGAGTGAGAACCAATGGTTCTATAACATTAACTAGCTTCTTCAGCTTTCTCTTTAGGGCTTTCTTACATGAAAAGTTGAAAACCAATGTTACAGTTGGAGACTTGTGCTAGTGATCTTTAGGGGGTGTTTTGAATGAGTTATGGTTATGGAGACTGAATTGCTTCAGTGTGTTTCATATATTGTATTATACAAAATCCACCACTTCAAGACATATTGTTACAGGAAATGATAGCCATCTCCAGATGACAAACTTTTTAATAGGGAGTTTTAAGAAAGCCTCCATTGCCTTCTCCATTTCTTTACTTCTTACCTCTTTATTAAACTCTTTCCATCCAAAACATTTTTATGATGCTTTCGTAATATAACTCAAAAAAGGGAGTGGCACTTGCTTTCAAACAGCACTTGTATGATTAACTTGCTTACCATTAGGGTTCCCTTGTTCATAGAAACATCGTAAAAGAGAGACTGCTTCGGATGCCATTATTCCTCCGGTACATTTGAAACCCGTCCCTTGTGCAGCTTCCCTACTATCAACATACAGGATATGTTAGAGATGACCTTAATTTCACAATGCACAATAAAAATGGAAGATGTATCTTAAATGAAATCTCTATCAACTAATTGAGGGTCCCTGTACCAGAAACCGGAAAATCAGGCTAATATGCAACTCTAACAACCTCAAATTTTACCAGGAGAAATCTACTAGAAAAATTATACCATTTTCCCTGTCATAAAAATCTGAAAACAGAGAAGTGATTCATAAATTGCAATGGTATATGATGAAACATTAAAGCAAACAAGTGTAAATTGCAGCCATTGAAGATACAAGTGCACAACATATCTTCAATGTTAAGGCCCATATCCTCAAGCCCATTGGATTCTAATTTACAACAGTAGGAATTCTAAATCCAAGCCACATATTAGAATCCTAGAGTGACACTCTGTCACTGGCTTATTTGTCAGAAAAATTGAAAGGGACATTGTCTTAATTTTGTTGAATTTCGCTATATTTTAAGGTGCTATATATTCTCACTCTATTTACAACGTTCTTCTAATGATTGTAGTTATTCAAAATCTAGAAATAAGGGACATTATCATGTGGTGGAAATTCGAATAATTCAAACAAACTAAAAAGAGAAAAAACACAGAATGAACCTATTATGTGAATGACTGCTGCTTGAGTGCAATGACAATATCGATCCACAGCCTCCAAATTTATCATTAGCACAGCCATAATATACTTCCTTTATACCTGAGCAAGGGAATAACAGAACAAGTCAAAAAATATTAATTGGACTGACAAATAAACCTAGAGATGTAACAAGCATTAGAGAATTATAATTTGAAAACAAGAGGATACCAAGAATAGATAAAGCTGCAGCACACATTATACATGGTTCACATGTAACATAGAGAGTGCATTTTGAAAACTTTTTGGCAACTTCTGACACTGGAAATCCAGTTTTCTTCCACTGCTCAAGAAGAGCATCTATTGCTTCCATCTCTGCATGTCTTGTAGCCTGCAGCAAGAAAATAAACTAGAAACTCAGATAATTGTGAAAGTTTTAGAGAGTTAGGATTACAATATGAATATTTATGATTTCTGTTGTAGTATTATTAGATTTTCCAAATTCCAAATTATATGGCAATTTCAGGAGAAGTGTAGTTCAGTCGTCCTTGAATAAAGGTCATATTAGGTATAAATGTTCAAGTAGAAATTCGATTACCAGGTATCGCCAGGTATACAGTATATGATTCTTGAAGAACAAAACATTCATGTCCACACTTACACATACACAAAACCAATATAGTTCAGAGGGAGGTCCAGATGATAAAACTAACCATAGACCATAGTTGAAGGATGTTAGAAGAGTTAAACCATGGAGGAAAGATAAATGTTTCACTGATGCTCTTACATTTCTTGTCTCTGTGGTTCGATTTCTTCCAGATGCAATTACTTTCCCGTTTTCAACAATCACACAACTGGTCAATCAAAAGTACAGTTTTAATATGAAGAAGGAACTGCCCAAATAATAAAATAGACCTTAATCAAAAGAATCAATTTCTTTTTTTCTAGAAAGGAACTGCAAACAATGGTTAATTAAACGATGCCCTATCCTAAACATATAGGTAGTATTACAATATTTTACCAAACTTGCAATATGTTTTTGACATATGACCATATGTTAACTATTATACAAAGTAATAATATATACAAACTTGTTCAGGACCCTGAAAATTTACAAAGTAGCATAATAGAAAAGAGCTTACCCCACTGGCACTTCAAGACTGTCCAAGGCATTTTTTGCCTGCCATATGACAAACAAATAATTTATCAAAGAGACCACAAGGCATTATAGTAAACTATTTCAGTAGCCATAGATGACCACAATAACCAATCCAAGTACTCCCTAAACAGACCTTAATAAGCTTTCAAGTTTATTAATAATTTACAAATATTTAGATAATCAAGAATCAAAATATGAGTACTATGTTTAAACATTATGTGTCTTTGTCTAATTTAATAATCTTCTTCTTAATAACAACATCTATGCATTACCTCTTTGATTGCAAGCTCCATATATGCAACAGTCTCAGGAGAACACATTTCTTCCCGTTGAGATTCCATCTACAATTAACAATCCATCGAGTCTTTATGGGGCTTGCATAAATGTTTCAAGTAAACAGAATCGCAAATGGCATCCAAAGTTTTCTCACAGACATATTGTCAAACAAGTGGTGGGCACCCAGTTTGAGTGGCCAAATGTGTTAAAATCTCGTACTAATGTAGGCTTCAAACAAAAAGAATTACCTTAAAGTAAGCATAAAACTGTACTAGTCCAGCGACGAGAGATGAGAGAATGCAGAGTAATGTCTGTTACTTGGGTTGAGTTCACACCGATCCAACCCGACATGAATCCATCGGATGCCAGGGATCTAAACCCGAACCTGCTTATTGGGCTGCTCTATTATGTGCAAAATACATATCCGTCCAAACTATTAGTATATTATTTCGACTAAATTGCATCAAATATATATATATATATATATTTTTTTTTACAAATATTTTTTTATCTTTTTAAATATATCTTTTATATTATATATTTATGATAGCGAGATTTTTTTAAATAGAAATTTTAATAAATTATATTTAAAAAAAAATACATATGAAAATATATATATATATATATATATATATATATATATATATATATATTTTAGGTATTTATGTAAAAACTTCATTTATTTTTACACCATTTTCTATCTTTATCCATATTTTAAAAAGATCCTTTTAAAACACCCAAATCCTTTAACTTTGGCCCCCTCTTTTAACGGTGGATATAACTGTCAATTTTTTTTAAGTTTTCCGTTAAAAAATTAAAAAGAACAAAAAAAAATAAAATTTTATACCAAAATGCATTCATCTTCAACCTCAAGATCTTTTCTCCTAAAATACCCTTTTTCAATTTTTCCAGGTCTTTCTCCTCCCATTTCTTGATTATCCATCACCATCATCACAATAACCATTAAAAAGTTTCTCAAAAACTTTAAGAAGTGAAACAAAACACTATTTTTCCTATTTTCCATTCATTAAAACACCAGCAAATTGTAACAGCGAGCTCTACTATATCGGCGGCCCGATCAGCAAGTGAAGTCCGACCCGGCCGTAACTTGACCACGGCAAAACCCATCAAAGATTGACACCTCGCAATCTCAAGCTCGCCGAACTTGACCACGGCAAAACCCAGCTCTGCATACCCTCTCTCAATTTCATTCCTTTTTCCCCATTCACATTACAAATCATTTCTATAAAATGCTTGAAAATTGA
>CATKHJ011033053.1:0-15335 GCA_949750685.1 Vernicia montana
AGAGAGAGAGAGAGAGAGAGAGAGAGAGAGAGAGAGAGAGAGAGAGAGAGAGAGAGAGAGAGAGAGAGAGAGAGAGAGAGAGAGAGAGAGTATGAATATGAGAATGGTTGAAATAGAAAATTTAATTGTAAATGAGAGGTATTTTAGATTTTTCATATAATTTTAATGAAAAAAGTAATAGAAATACTATTTAGTGTTAAAAATTGGCTTTCTCAAACTGCAGGAACGAAGTTATTATTTTAGATAAATTTCAGGGACTAAATAGTACTTTTTCCATTATATATTTGGCTCTCAAAACAAATATCACATTTTCCATCATAAAAAAAAAAAAACTTAAACCCTAAAGTGGATATATATATAAAATTCTTACCTATACTAAGTGTATAGATTTATCTCATACATCAAACCATTGAGTGATGAGATATTTTAGTTAATATGACACTTTTGTCTATTTTTTGTCCAATGAAAAGACACCAATACTTTTTTCTACTTCATGTATTCTTATTTCATTGGATTGGTGTATGCACCTATTGTAGACAAAACTCATCCATAAATTTCACTAAAAGTTGTTTAAATGGTTAAATAGTTTTTTACTTTGACATATTTATTTAGGTGACATTTAAATTAGGAATTTATTTAGATTAGTAGTCTGTTGAAGTTTTGAAGTGTGAGTTTGGTTGATTGAAAGTGTGAGCATTATTTAGTGTTGTAATAGCCAAGTTATACTTTTTGTCAGTTTTTTTCTTTTTGTATTTTCTAGAAAAAAAAATAATATCTTGACCTTTTCAATTTGTGTGGCTATGATTCTACTCAGTTTCAAATTTACTCACTATGTCATTCCAAATCTTATTCTCCAACTCTTACTCTTCTTTTTCTTTTCTCTCTATCATTAAGTTTTTCTTAATGGATTAATCATGATAGTTTCTAATTACTTGATAAGTTAGAAATAGTCTTTTTCAATATATCTCTTAATTGATATTTATTATTAATATTTTTATTATGAGAAGTTTGATATCTTTTCAATGATTTTTATTTTGTTTATCCTATAAATATTCATTGCTCATTTCATAGTCTAAAAAAATTTGGTTTTTATTTACGTTTGTGAAATTAGCTAATCGTTTCGGTTTTTATTTACACTTGTAATTTTTATATGTGTGTTGCACATAAATTAGATAAATTTTGAAACATGTGATTATATATGATTTCCTAATGTATAATATTTTATTTCTAATAATTATTTTATTAATACATAAATATACAATAAAATCAATTATTAAATAAATAAAATAATTAATAACATAAAATCAATATGAAAGTAACAAACAATAATTTACTTAAAATTTTAAATTAAAAACAAAATTTCTACTATCGAATTTACAATAAAAAATTCTAACCTCAATTATTTTCCACCAGAATAGGTCTAACTTTATTCTTTATAAAAAAAAAAAAAAATTAAATTGTTGGTGAAATCAGAATACATAAAGATATCAAACATATATAAAGAAAAAGGTATTAAACCCATAAATCTATGTTTTTTTTTAAAAAATAATAAATCCATGCTCTTAATGTATATAGAGGTATTAAAGTATAAATCTTATCATTGTCAATATTTAATTAGATGCTCTTTATCTATATCTATATTATATCTGCACATCAATATAAGAGACAGATTAATTATAATTTTATTTATCGCACACACACTTATTTAAATATTGAAAATATAAATTAATTTATACAAACAACTATATAAATACAAATTAAGCCATTAATATATAAAAATAAAGAAAATTAAACTAAAACTAATAAAAAAAATCATAATGTATAAAAATAAGTCATTAACATGTCAAAGCAAAAAAAAATTGAACTAAAAACTAAGAAAAAATAACTTGGAAGAATTAATATATATATATATATATATATATATATATATATATATATATATATATATATATATAAAACGAATATAAATATGAGATAAACAATGGTTTTATGAACATATATTAATAGTAAAATTATTTATTACAATCATTGTTGAAATATAAATTAGAATTGTAATATCTATTTATATTAGGATTTTTCTTATTTATTATTATTTTTTTTACTTTGTCTTTGCATTGATTAAGATATAATAAAATATATAACCAATTAATTTAAAAATAACAGGGTCATTTTTGTCTTTTATATTAAAAAATAATGTTCTTAATAAACAATTCAAAAATTTTAAGATTAAAGAACTTTTATATATATATATATATATATATATAATATATATATATAGATTTGAAACTCACAACATATGACACTTAAATTTATATAAACTTAGTAATATATTTAAATTAAAAATAAACTTATAAAAATAATATTTAAATTAAATAAAAATAGTAATAATAATAATTTATATATGTAAAAATATTTTTAAAAAATATAACTTAAATAAAAAATATATATATAATTAAGACTTGTGCAAAACATGGGTACACGATGGACTAGTTAGATTTTATTATTGTTGATGTACAAGAATAGCTCGGGTACTTGCCCAAGCTCTTTCTAAAATTATATGGTCTAAATAAAGAATATGTGAATTTTTTCACAAACATTCCAAAAAAATAAAATATTTTTATATATATCTTTCCTTTTTTCTTTTCTTTAAAAATATACTTATTAAATTTTCTATTTCAAAAATGCTCTATTTTTAAAGGTATATTACAAGTATATTAAAGATATATTATAAGTATACAAATAAAAAAAGACATTTTTATAAATCTAAAAAGACAAATGGGTATTTTTGAAAAAAAATTTTAAAAAATTATATTTAGTATAATTTCTTCAAGAGTATAGGGATTTTTACACAAATACCCTAAAAAGATAAAATATTCTCATATATGTTTTCCTTTTTTTTTTTTTTCAAAAATACACTTATTAAATTTTCTATTTAAAAATTGCATCACTTTTAAAGGTATATTACAAATATATCATAAGTATACAAATAAAAAAAAGAGCATTTTTTAAAATTTAAAAAGACAAAAGGATATTTTTTAAAAAAAAAGTTTAAAAAGTTGTATTTAATATAATTTCCTCAAGAATATATCATGTAAGTCTGTCACCCTGTTAAAGCCCGATATTTTAGCGAGTGGGCCTAGTCTAATTTTTATAATATATATAATAAAATATTTTTTTTGGAGGTGTGGGGGTTTGAACTTATAAAACATAAGTTAAAATGCTTTTACCACCAAATCACACCACTTTTTATATCATTATTTTTATATATTATATATATACATTATTATAATTTCATTTATTTACACTAAAATTTGTTAGTTTTTAAGCTATTTAAAAAATAGAAAAACTAAATTTTTTAAAAAAAATATATAAGTCGAGATGGGTTGAATTTTAATAGGCTTCCCTAAAGAGAATGAACTCAGACTTAAACAACATAAAATAAAATTAATCTCAGACTAGACTGGACTTGAGATTAAGTAAAAAATTATAAGTTCAATTGAGCTTGGTCCAAATCTGGCTCATAAACAGTTCCATACATCAATAATTTCATGCCTGTATAATGTTTTTTTTTTTTTTTTTTTGTTTTGCCAAATCATGCCTGTATAATGTTATTCATAATAAAAATGTTTACTCGTGTGTTTCTCGTGCAACACACGTGGGCATTCGACTAGTTTAAGAGGAATAATGAACTCCTAACTATACGCTACATTTTAAAAAGATGGAATAAATGCGAAAAAAGAAAGGAAGGAGACAAGGGGTTAAATACTCCGTTTGTTTTGCAAAATATATTTTTTTGAAAAATATTTTTTATATTTTTTAATATTTAGAACGTTTTAGAAAATTAATAAACGAAAAATATTTTATTGATCAATGAAAAACTAAGTTATTTTTAAGAAAAATGACTTCATTTTTTTAAAACGGAAAGCTATTTTCTGAATTTTGACAAATTCATTGTAATGAAAGAAAAATATATAAATACAAATTTTTAAATAATTTTTAATATTATAACTAAACAACAGAAAATTAGTTTTTGAGAAAATATTTTTTCTTTGAAAAATATTTTTCAAATATAAGTTATTTTCTGCGAAACAAACAGAGCCTTAAGACTTCGTTTGTTCTACAAAAAATAATTTATTTTTAGAAGAAAAAATATTTTTTCAGATAATTAATCTGTTGTTTAATCACAATATTAAAAATTAGTTAAAAATATTAAAAATTTCAATTTATAAAACTATAAACTTATTTAAACTTATACAAATTTCATATTTTTAAAATTTGTTGTTAAATATGAGAAAAAAATATATAAAAATGGTAAATTGTGGTGGTCGCTGGTGACCAATGGTGATTGTTGACGGGCGATGATCGTCACCGGTAGTGATTATCGGTGATTGATGGATTAATAAATTTGTATTTATACTCTTTTCTTTCATTATAATGATTTTATCAAAATTCAAAAAATAACTTATGTTTTTAAAAAGAAAAAGCCATTTTCCTTAAAATAACTTAGTTTTCTATTAACTAAGAGAGTTATACATTTATGTATTGATAAGGCCATTCACTATTTCTTGAAGCTCGATACAAATATACAAATAAATAAATTAAAAGAAACTATCAAAATAGAAAAATTTTATTTTGTAGTGATTCAAAGGGAGGAGTCGTATGAGATGAAAATCTCATGTACGGTTTTGGAACGGAGATTCTTTGAATCGAATATTATCTATTAACTAATTTTCTAAATATTAAAAAATACAGAAAAAATTTTCTTGAAATATATTTTTTGCGAAACAAGCGAAGATTTCATATTAAGATCCTCTCATATTTATAAACATGACCTATCATGTTTATACTATCACAACTATTAATTTTAGAATGAACAATTGAGATTTTATCATTTAATAAATAAACACCCATTCCATAAAAATTTAAAATTAATTTCTAATAAATCCCAACCATTTATTATCAAATTGACAGTTGAAGTTTTACAAACATGTAGGTTATATTTATACAAACATAAAAGAATTTTTTTTTTTTTTTTAAATAAAGGATATAATATTAATGAAGAAAAACAGATACATCATGATGTAACAGGATTCTAAGAAAAATAGGAGACTCCGACCACAGCCAAAGCTTGAGCTACCTCATTAGCTTATTTCTTTACAAAAGATACAGAGATTAAAAATTAATCCTGTAATATCTCAACAATTAATATTAATAGAGCCAAACTCCAAAACATATATAAGAGAATTATTAAAAGCATCCACTACAATCTTTGCATCCATTTCAACACTGACCTTTAGGATTATTATTTCAATGACATCACTAATATCACAATCTTAATCCCTTAATTTCACTCATACATGTTAAACTTTAATCGTGTCACTAAATTTTAATTTATATTCTGTATCAATAAATCTCACAATTTGGATTATTATTTCAATGACATCACTAATTTGAATAACTATATGCACATTGATTGTTGTTTCAATAAAGTCACCATTACTACATTTTCTTATAGGGTACACTATAGTTAAATTTTGAAGACTTTTAACCATGATTTCATATTGTTCTATAGGTGTAGAATTGTTGTATTTAACCATTAATAAAACATTGGCCTAACTCTATACAAAAATGTAGTAATAGTAGCACTATTAAAATAAAATTAGAATTGAATGATTTTGCTAATGCAAATTGAAATTCTACAACCATTCTAAAATTCAGTAAATAAGTTGAGTCATCATGACTGAACTTAACCTTCAATGATAATCACATCTCACAAAAAAGAATAAAAAAAGAGAAAAAAACCCTTCAATAAAAATCAACTATACTTTTTTATATGAAAAAGCTAGGGCTTCTTGCAGTAAACAAGTAACCTTGATAATTCTTTCTATTATTATTTTTTTTTGCCAAGATATATATATATATATATATATATTTTGCTGAGATATTATATACATGACAATTATTAAGTACAAATGGAACCTCAACTTTGATCTTATCACTAAACCAACCAAAGCTTCATTGAGGGCACTGATGAAGCTTATGGTTGCCAAAAAAATAACAATATCTAAACTCCATCTTATGGTTGCCAAAAAATTAATGAGGGCACTGATGCATTAAAGCTCTTTAAGTACCAGATTTCAACACAGTTAGTCATTAATTTGCTAGAGCCTTCCTCTACTCAGGACAGGTTAGGTAAGCTACCCCACTATTTGTTGGTTATCCACAATAAAGGCCATTATTATTAATATAATGAGCTAATCCCAAAGATTAACACTCAAAGATAGAATTTACGGATAGATGTCATATATGGTCAACAATATGATGGATCAAATGGCTTAAAAATTTATTAAAAATGTCATTCAATTCCCAATATAAGTAAAAACCATCAATATCAAAATGTTCAACAAAGCACTATAAGCAGATTAATCATCCTTGATTAGGAAACTAATGATACAACTCACAAAAAAAACTTGCATTATTCGGCATCATCAAATCTCTGACTGTGCTTCTGGGTATCCTTTTTTTTTCATTTCTGTCTCTTGTAAATTTTGGCCAGGAAGGACTTCAACACTGCTTGCACTGCCTTGGTGGGGTGAGCTTCAATGGAGGTTATTAGTTTATCATAGCTTTGGCTCTCATACTCCGTGAATACCCCCTGTTAAGTTGAAGTTAAGATTTATAGATAAAGGATAGAAAAACTTAAGTTTTGCATAATACTGGTCCCACAGGTTGTTTAAAATAGGCAAAAACAAGTAAAAAAAAATTTAGGCGCTCCTAAGCCCAGGGCTGTGCTTACACCTCCCTGGGTATAGTCCAGGCGAGGTACCTGCGCTTGGTAGCACTTTGTACCTAGGCACGCACCTTTAACAACACTGGTATAATGGAATATTTCTATACACAAACTAAAGAAGAGAGTTAATTTGGTAAACTTAGTCCAAGGAAAAGCAAGTAAACATCTGTACTTATGCATTGCAGGAATTAAATGCTAATGGAATCTATGACTTATTTCAAAATCTTAAAGCAGCCATTGCTTGAGATCAAGCTCATTACCTGTAGGTCCAACTCATTATAGAGGACTTTCACCTTTGATACACTGGCTGGGTCAGCTTTTCCATAGTGCTCCTGAAGGAAAGAACATTACTAATTAGCAAAGCTACTTTGTCTATGACAATAAGCGGCAAAGAGGATATAAAGAATTCATTAATCTTACATGTAAAACTTTCTTTTGTTCTTCATTGCAACGTTCCAAAGCCTTCACGACCAACCAGGAGCACTTAAAATCTTCAATATCTGTTCCTATCTGATTTCAATAAAGGATATTAGCAAGAACTCCATTTCAACAAACAGGCTAGAATTTGTTTTTCTCATTCCCATCCCCCCACCCCACCCTACTCTTCCCTCCACCCACTTTTCTTTACTCCAAATATAATATATTATATAGCGTGTGTGCATGATATATATTTCCAACATCATACATAAAAAAAAACTTCACCTCACCTTACCAATTGTCTTGGGATCACCAAAGCAATCCAAATAATCATCCTACACAGAGAAAAAGGGATAAGATATTTGGCACAGATGAAGAAGTTCAACACCCAGAATGAAGTAAAGACAAAAGTTTCCTTAAAAACTGAATAACAATATAGGACACTCTGCACCTCTTTGGATCTATTTTTTGTCACTGAACAACATAACATCATTAAAACAATCAAGTCCAACCTTCCAAGAAAACACAATGCAATTCAGGAAACTTTTTATGATTCAACCAAGACAAAGAAAAAGGAAAATCCAGAAAAAATTAGACTATCATGACCAAAATTACCTGTACTTGGAAATAGATTCCCATCTGAACAAGAATGTTCTGTACATCAGTATGATTGTCCAGATTCTCACCAGCCATGAGCAAAGCACATGCAACCTGGGTAGTTTTAATGTGTTATCAGAATGGTGGAATATCAACTAAGCCACTGAATTTTTGGCTGATAATACTCTTTTAAAACAGATTAGTAAATCAGGTTGTGCATACTCACAGGAAGGTAAAATGAATAGTAGGCAGTTTTGTACTGAACAATTCGCCGGTGACTGCATAAATTCACAACCAATATATATCTTAACAAACACCAACTCAAGAAAAAAAAAATAGTTAACTGAAAGGTTAAGCAAGTTTTACCAATGCAAGGATTACTTGCAAAATGAATTATATAATGAAATTTAAAAACAGAAATTTTAGTACATGCCACGAGAAATTTTCAAAACTCAAACATTTTTGCTTCTTCATAGCCAATTAACATAAAACATTTGAGGTAAGCAGTTAGTAGCACACAGCCAGGTGACTCAATATTTGATTAGATGCATTTATATATACAGTTTGAAGTGAAAAACAAATCTGCATCTATTCCTTTGTCAAGATATTTATGAATTAGATTAATACTCACAAAATGCCTCATTTAGCACATTGTCATGATACATACGTATTTCATTCTCTATACTACTATCTATTTCAGGTATTTTCTAACAAATTGATCACAGCCACTAAATATGCATGTTGGCAGGGCAGTCCTACATTATTACTTGTGTGTGTGTGTGTGTGTATGTTGGGGCCCTTGGGGGAGTGTGGCCCCCCACAAACTTTTTTAAGAGTTTACTTCTTACTGTGTATTTCGTATATATTTTTCGAGTACGCATATTGCCCCCCAAAATTTCAAAACTAAGATTGCCCCATAATCTTAATTTCATTTATTTTATCTTTATCATTCTGATTTTTGCCCCTCAATCTTTAGAGTCTATTTCCACCCTTGGCATTAGGGACAGATATATGACAATGCTTTACTCACAGTGACAAAGTGTATTTGGATAAATCCTTTTCTCCTTCAAGTGTTGTAATCAGGTCTATCATCTGTCCTGAGGCTGTTTGAAACTCTACCTGTGCAACCATAGCATGAATAAACTATCAGCATATTTTCACAATTAGAAGGAACTGATACAAATATTAGCGAGTCAATTACCTCATTAAACAAATCTAGAAGATCTACATAGTATGGCTTTCCTCGGAAGTGCTTTTTAAGAATCCTGGGAATGTGATTTCGAAGCAAAATCCCATCATTTACTGCAATCAGGCCAACCTGCAATATACCATTTAACAAAGTTCATTGTTTTTCCTGCAACAGAACCTTCATGGTAGTGGAAAACGTTGAGCTCATGATAAGTACAAACCTTGGGCACTCTAAACCAACAAGGTTGACCACGTCGTGTATGAGAGCTATCCATAATGTCATCAAGGACAAGAAAATAGGCTTGAAGCTGCAATTATAAGGGGAAAAAATAAGACAATTCTGCAACTAACAGAAAAATGCTACATCAAATACTAGACATATTATCCAATAGCCTAAGCAGAGAACAGCATAGGTTCTCATGGCCATACCCATTCAATACACCAACCAAGAGCACTTGCAAGAAAGACTTCTTCTTCTGTCAATTCCTCTCCTTCTTTCAACAATTTGTAGCTGTCAATCACAGAGAGCCCTCTGTTCAGCTTCCCTGGGAAAAAAGAATTACATTGGATTGCTATTGGTAACAGAAATTTCACAAGCTGAGAAGTAACTATAAATATATGGGACAAATTTCTTCATTATATTGATATAGATAGTCAATTCCTACCTCCAGGAACATTGTAGTCCAACATCTGCAACAAATAGAGCACGACACAGTCAGAAAACCAACTTTAAGCTGCATAAATTTTATTAATCGGTCAATGTGCACCCAGATAAAGTTTTTCAACACTAACCATATTGGAGGGGAAAAACAAGTTTGGGAGTTAATAATAAGGGTCAGTCAGTTACAATGGTTATTGAACTTCAAGAAAAATTGTTGAGAACTGTCATGAGTTAGAAGTGATAAAGAACAAAGGAACAAATTTATGTTGGAGAAAAGTCAAGAATAATGATTACACATGACATAATGCACCATTCTGAAAGCTTCAAAGCTAATGCTTTGTACTAATCCAAAACTATATTTCAGTTGTATTGGTTGCAAAGGCCAAATGCCATTTTCAGTTCTCTTTAACTGCTATATTTAAAAACAGTAGGTACTCATTCGCCACATCAATTATTAATGATGTAAGTGCCAAGAAGGGAGCACGAAGGAAGTGAATTGTCCTGTCAAAATTCCAAATAAATCCCAACCTCTTTTTTTAAAAATGCTACCATGGAAAATTCAGCTAGGAAAGGGTGAATAAAATAAGAGGAAAAAATACAACTTGGCTTAATATCACTACATATAGTAGTAAAATATCCTTTGTTAGGCAATTGGAATAAAATTTCAAAAAAAATCCCATCTTTAGATCAAGTTATTGCTCACTATTTCAGCTTACCAATCTCTTTTCCACATGTATAGATTTCTCACAAGCATCAACTTCTAACCAATTTAATCTTCTTTCTAGCACAGTAGAAATCTACATGCTTATGGGTTCTTCTTCATATCACATTACATATACATCAATGCCCAATAAAATCAGAATTGAAGATTCAATCCTCAACCCATAAACCAAATCAAATCAAAACAATGAAATCAAATAATTACAGCACAAAAGAGCTCAAATAAACAAACAAACAAACAAAGACCAGAAAGTTGTTAAAGAAACAGAGAATGGGAAGTACCCGTTCGACCCATTCACGAGAATCCGGTGACCATTCGAAAGCGGGGTCTTCAAGAAGCTCCTTCTTGAGAATAGAATAGATTTTCAAGAAAGTTGACTTCAGATCCGCCATAGCTTCAAAAGGAGATTGCAGAGAGAGAGAGAGAGAGAGAGAGAGAGAGTTAGGAGTTAGGAGGTGAGATTGAAGTTGAAAAATGGGAAATTTATAAAGATTTAGGTTGACTATGAAAGAAATTCGAGTTGTTGGCGTTGGGTCACTGTCTTTTGTTTGCTGCGCAGCTAGAGGCGAGAGGTCCTCCTGCTACTGTTTTTTATATTTCATCATCAACTGATAAAATAAATTGTTGTTCGTATAATAAGGGCCGATTTTCAGTGGAATTACACTACTGCCATTTTGTTAATTCAACTACTCTGGCAATTAAAATAGGAGAGGATAAATATGCTCTAATTATGTCTATTTTTTATTTTTATTTTTATTACTTTTTCTTTTTAAAGTGGAATTAATTTTTGGAGTGTAGGAACCAGCTTGGCACTCTTTTGGCTCAAGAGGAAGATTTCTGGAAACAGCGTGCTAAATGCTTGTCTGGTATCTTCAAGGAAGCGGTTTAATAGCATTGAAAAGCTCAAGGATGACTCTGGTGGTTGGGTATCTGATCCTGCAGGTTTAGCTTCTATTGCTTACTTTCAATTTTTATTCGCTTATGATAAGTTGGCAGGCTCCTGATTTAGCTTTTGTTAGCCTTGGTATTTCTGCTGAAGACAATATTTCATTGGTGGAACCTTTTTCATTGGAGGAATTCCGTACAACTATTTTCTAAATGCATCCAGACAAGTCAGCTGGACTAGATGGATTTAATCATGTTTTTTATCTGAAGTTTTGGCCTACGATTGGTAAGGACATTTTTCTTGCATGTTCTCAATGGTTAAATGTTGTAGAATTTCCTGCATCATTAAATAATACAAACATTGTCTTAATTCCGAAGTGTGATAATCTATCTACCATGAAGGATCTCAGACCCATTGCACTTTGTAATGTTGTTTATAAAATCGTGGCTAAGGTTCTTACTAATCGCTTGAAGGTGGTGGTGTCTAAATTTATTTTTGATTCCCAGTTTGCTTTTGTGCCTAGTAGATCAATACCTAACAATAGGCTTATTGCATTTGAGTTAATTCATTTCATGAAAAGGAAGAATAGGGGAAAAAAGGGTAATGTAGCTCTTAAAGTGGATATTAGTAAAGCATAGGACAAGATTAGTTGGGATTATTTGCATGTTATGATGGTGAAAATGGTTTGATGCAAAATTTATTTCCTGGATTATGCTCTGTGTCACTACTGTCCAATACTCTATGGTTTTGGATGGTCAATTTGTGGGTCCTATAATTCTTGGCAGAGAGTTGAGACAAGGAGATCATTTATCTCCTTATCTTTACATAATGTGTGCTGAAGGATTGTCTGCTTTATTGAGGTTTGCTGAAAGTAGAGGCGAGATTCATGGGTGTAGGATATGTAGGGGAGCTCCTAGCACTTCTCATTTACTCTTTGTTGATGATAGTTTCTTCTTTTTCAATACTTCTGATACTGAATGTTAAAAAATGAAGTCTATTTTTGATGAGTATGAGCGGGCTTCGGGGCAAGCTATAAATTATCAGAAATCGAGTATCTTTTTCAGTAATAATGTTGAGTAAGGGGATAGAATTAGACTTGCTTCTATCCTAGGGGTTACATCTCCTTTGGATACATGTAGATATCTGGGTTTACCTTCCCTAATTGGGAGAAACAAACGAGCTATTTTTGGTTTTTTGAAGGACAGATTCTGGAAGAGATTGAATGGTTGGCAATCTAAATTGCTTTCTCAAGTAGGTAGGGAGGTGTTAATTGAGTCAGTCTCTCAAGCCATTCCAACGTTCTATATGAGTACCTTTTTGCTTTCAGTTAGCCTGTGCGAGGAGCTTGAAAGAATGCTCAATGCTTTTTGGTGGGGGTCGAATGGTGGAAATAGGCTTCGAATACATTGGTTTAGGTGGGATTTGTTGTGTATGAGAAAAGAGTTTGGTGGGATGGGATTTCGTGATTTTCGCAAATTCAATCTTGTTATGTTGGGGAAGCAAGGTTGGAATCTTATTTTTAGCCCAAATACTCTGGTTAGTAGTACTCTCAAAGCTAAATATTTTCCTGGAGGGAATTACTTGAATGCTCAATTAAGGCACAATCCAAGTTTCACTTGGAAAAGTATTTGGTATGCCAAAGACATTCTTTCTAAAGGGTGTAGGTGGTGAGTTGGAGATGGGTTCAGTTTTAATTTGTGGGATGATCCTTGGCTAAAAGATGATGATTGTGTTACTCTATCAACTCCAGTTATTCCTAGGCTTGAAAGGTTGCAGGTTAAAACTCGAGATTGGGACGTAGAGTTGCTGGAGAAATTATTTTGTCGTCAAGATGTTCAAGCTATTACAAAATTTTCCTTGCCTCATATTCCTCAACTTGATCAGTTTATATGGCATTTTAGTAAGGATGGGAGGTATACGGTTAAGTCACTTTACAGAGTAGCTATGAGTTCTCAAAATTTGCAACAACCTTCCTTTGCACTACATGATTGGTCTAAATTGTGAGCTCTAGAGTTACCACCACGCATTAAAGTTTTTCTCTGAAGGTTGTGTGGGGTTGTATTCCTACTCAGGATGTTTTGACAAGTAGAGGGGTTCTAGTGCAGTCTATGTGTTTATTTTGTAATGGGGTTGTTGAAGATTATCAGCATGTTTTCTTTGACTGTATTTTTGCTAAGTCTTGTTGGCAATATCTAAATTTTGCCCTAAGGCTTAATGGGTCTCTAACTTTTGCAAGACTAATCTTTTATATTATCAATTTTGTACCAAAGATGAAGGCTTGTGAAGTGGGTGTTGTCTTGTGGAGTATCTGGAAGCAACAAAATTATTTGCTTTGGAACAATCATTCTCTTCCAGCTAATCAAACGGTGTGTGTGGGGCTTACTTTTTTATCACAATGGTGTCAAGCTCAGTCTACAATTGTTAAAGATGATTAAGCTCCTGTTAGTTTCCTACACATTAGGTGAAGCCACCTGCATCATTTCTAAAGTGTAACATAGATGCTGCTATGTTTGCAAGCTCGTTGAAGGTTGGGGTAGCTACTGTTTTAAGAGATGCTAATGGCACGTTGTTGCATTGTATGTCAAAAGTGATTCCAGGTCAATTTGTTGTTAAAGAGGTAAGGCTTTGAGTTTTCGAAAGGCCATTTTATGGGTTCTTCAATTACAGGTCTCTAATATCATTTTTGAGCTGGATTCCAAAATGGTGGTGAATGCTTTTGTATCTCTCAAGGCTGATTACTCTGAATTTGGAATTATTTTATATGATTGTAATTTTCTTTTTTGTCAAGGACAAAATTTCTCAGTTCAATTTGTAAAGAGGCAAGCCAACATGGTTGCTCACATTTTAGCTAGAGTATCATGTTCTCATGCTAGCCCCTCCTCTTGGTAGGTTGCTCCATCTTGTATTGAGTCAGTCTTGGCATGTGAGGCTTATATTGATAATTAATAATATTGCTTTCTTCCTTTCAAAAAAAAAAAAAAAAAAGTGGTATTAATTTTTATTATCAAATAATTCTTTAACGGGTGAAACTGAAAATTAAATATTGAAAATATTTTTCACTGATTTTTCGATTCACTGGTTATAAAGTTTATAAAGTTTCGAATTTGAGTGTTAGTCGGAGATAAACTTATCAAAACAATTAAAATTTTGAAGTATTAAATAATATAAGTGATAATTTTTATATTGTAAAAATATTTACAATTTTGATCGCTTATAGTATTCAATTAAAAGTTTTGACTTATTATTTTTAGTTGAATGTTAACTTAATTAAAAAAATTTATTGGTATGTTAATAAACAAATAAAAATTAAAATATTTTGTAAATTTTAATTTCAACTATTGAAGGAAATTATCCAACAATTAATCTTATATTACTAAGGAATTATATATATATATATATATATGTGTGTGTGTGTGTGTGTGTGTGTGTGTGAACCCTTAAAATTACACCTTTTTGTACCTTATTGAACCTTGAAGACAGTCCTCAAGTCTTGAAAACTGAAACGGGTTAGAAACAAACTGAATAGACGAATTTTGGGTCCATGACCGCATATCCCCATGCAGTCACCGCATGGCTATATGCGGTCATCGCATAAGGCCATGCGGTCACAGGTAGTTTTTCATGATCCCACATTGGAAAACGTGAAGTCCAACCTTCTGCTCTCGCCCTATATAAATTACCCCTCTCAGCTTTAGAAAAACATAGAGAATTGCTTGATCAAAAGTTAATTGATTAAAAGCAATCTTTTCCTAAGTTTTGGTTCGAAAAGAAAGGGCCTTCAGTTTTAAGATTTTGTGTGTTTGGTTGGTCGTTTCGAGGTTCCTCTCCTCAAATCAGTTTAATGGAGTCTCCAACAACGCCGTTCTAGTAGCCGTTTGAAGGTTGTTGTTCCGCCAAATCAATAAGGTGGAATTGCGATCCGGTCGTCCGTTTCATTCGCCCTACGTCTCCAAGCCTCGTTCTTGCAAGGTATTTATTTTCTTTCTTTTCTTTTATTTATTTATTTATTTTGATTGTTGATTTTGTCTTCTTTGTTTCTATTTGCGTTTTTATTTTCTTTTTTTATATCGCTTTG
>CATKHJ011033160.1:0-15068 GCA_949750685.1 Vernicia montana
TATTATAAATTCATCTATTATATAAATAATCATGATATTTCATAATATAACCACTACAAGTTATTGATATTAGTCCATAAAATCTAACCAAATTGGAATGGTATATTCAATATTTAAATATCAAATATATCATATTCCAAAAAAATTAAACTTATATCAAACAGACGTTAAACATATTTTTAGTATCAAGTCATCATCATAAGTGATAAACTATTTACTATAAAATTATAAATTATCGATCTATACATAATTAAAAAATATATATTTAAATAAATAAATTGAGAAATGCTTAAGATTTGATGCGATTTTGAATTATTAATTAGTATAGTATATATACTTGAGGCTAATAAAAGGGCAAAAAAAAAAAAAAAAAAAAGAACAAGCTAGGAGGACTTCTTAGGATTCTTTCTTATTGGTTTCACATATTTTCACATTTCTTTTTTTTATTATGCATAGCATAACATTAATACAATAATTAAAGTATCATTTGATATGATAAATTTTATATTCATTAATTTAGTTAAAATTTATGGATTTGAATAAATTTAAGGAATTGAAAAATCATTCATTTTTATTCCTAAAAAAAAAAATTCATTTTTAAAAGTTTTTTAACATGATAAATTTTAATAAATTCATGAAATGTAATTTAATTTTTTAAATTAAATAAAAGATTGAATTACAATTTATAAATTTTGTAAAATTCATCACTAAATTCTTTGAAATAAACGAGGTCTAAATATATTCAAAGCTTTATTTGTATTCTACTCAATTGCTTATTTTATTTATTTATTTATTTTTTACCGAAACACATCGTTTTCACACCAAAACACACTAAAAAATAATAATAATAATAATAATAATCTTTCCAAAAAAAAAACTAAACTAGAACTAGGCTTTGGTTTGGCCCATTGGTTATGTCTTTTTGAGGCATGACATGAATGATTACCTTCTAAAAAAGCATTCATTGCTATTATTATGAATTTGTTTTTTTCTTTTAATTTACATATTTAGTTGGAGTTGATCCCTAATTTGTATTTATATATTTATTAATTTGTTGAGATTGAGGTGGTGTTTGATAATACTATTTAGTACTTAAAATTAAAATTTTCAGTATTTAATTATTTTAAATTTATTTAATAACTATGTCTTAAAAATTTAAATTAAGTAAAAAATTATTTAAAATAATAAGTCAAAATTTTTAACTTAAAATTTATATTGAATGTAATAAGTAATTAAATTTTTAAATATTTTTACTATTTAAAAATTATATCACTTATTTTATTCGACACTTAAAATTTCAGTATTTAAATTTTCAGCACTTAATTTTCAGTTTTACCATGATCTATCAATAATGTTGTGTATATATTCTCCAAAAGATTGCAAAAAATAAAAATAAAATCTAACTCGTTAACAAATATATTGGCTTTGAATTTCTTTTTTATCACACTTTATTTTATTGTTTTTTACACATACATGATACATATAAACATACTCACCCCTTTTTCTATTTTTCATTATTTTCCTTACTAATTTACTTAATTTGCAATAATTAAGCATAATCTTTTTTATTTTTATTTTTATTTTTTTTACATATATAACCTTATTACTTAATTAGCATTATTTTTTAGGGATTATAATTATTGAAGTTATGCCAATAACCATCAAAATTGTGAAAAAATATGCAATAATTATTTAAATTACACACTTATACATCCAAGCAATTCTAATATATCTAATTATTTGGGTAAGAGTTTGTCTATCAATATCATCCTTCAAGATTTAGTCTTGCAAGTTGAAAGTGGCAAATCTTAATTAGGGGGACCAAAGGTCGTCTTGGATATAGTCTTTGTCTCTTTACTTTACCAATTTTAGATCTTGGATATAATTAAGTAGTTGTTTGAATTAATTTTTTTAAATATATATTTAGATAATTAAAATTATTGTTTGCCATTGGATCAATATATAATTTAATGACGGAACACTTATCTTATATCGTAAGAGATTAAGAATTTAAATTAAATTCATCATAATATGAAAATTAAATTAATTATTTACTATTATTAATTATTAAATATATATAATAATATTAAAAACCAATTTTCACATAGGATAAGTTTAAATATGTCCCAAAATTTAATTTTTTTTTTTAGCTAAAGTGTACTCGGATTTCAAATGAAAAGAAAAAACAAAAAATTGCACATTCGATGATAATTTTGTATGAACAAAAGATACTTTTTTGTCCAATAAAATACAAGATTCATGCAATTTTTTGAATTTTCAAACTTAATTGTCTGTCTTTAATTATTTATCATTTTTGCTTTTTCCTAATGGGGCCTTTCATATTGTCTATAAAAGTCTTAGGTTGTTGGAAATTCACTTGCAAGTGGGCAATCACAATATAAAATTATAAATGTTCAAATTCTTATAATTAAATTAGTTACTACATTATATATATATATATATATATATATATATGGTATTTAATTTGTGTAATGCTCAAGTGGATGAAACTTCTTGTTTTGTAGTTTTTGGCAAATAGAAAATTTTAAGTATCTTTTTTACTTTATTAATTATGGTTGGATGCACGTCCATACATAATTTAACGATAAATATATATTTTTATAGTAATAGACTTAAAATCGATTCTCCCTCCTTTAATATTAAAAAAAATTTAATTATAGTTTGATTTTAAAATTAATATTTAAAAAATATATTCTATAGACTGAATGTAAGGAATGTGCATTTAAACTTACCAAAAAAAAAAAGAGCTAATCTATCAATTATGTATAAAAACAGAGTAAACTAATTAATTACTATCAATTATTTATTAAATTATTATTAAATTTTATTTACTAAATTTTAAATTTTATTTTTTTAAAATTAAACATATATTTTTAAAATCAACCAAATGTACCATAATGGTATTAAAAGAATAAAGAAACAGAAAATATGTAAAAGAATATACGCATTGAAAATGACATCGGGAAGTGAAAAAAACATTAGTATTAAAAAAAAAAGGTTTAATAAAATATTAAATAAAAATACAAAAGGAGGAAGATTTGGAATTATAGCTAAACGGTTTAGGTTTATCGCATGATGTGGTTAAATAGTTATGTTTTATATAATTAATTAAGAACAAAATTAGGTTTAGAAGCACATTGCACATGGCACAATACACACCATAATTAATTATAAAAGTTATTCTCTCCATTATTTTTTATCTTTTATTTTTTTTTCTAAGAATTTTTTTTAAAAATATTTGTCACTTTAAAAAACCAATAAGATTTTTTTTTTAGTTCTATCCTTATCATTTACTCTATAAATAATGCACATATTATTCATTACTCTATAATCAATAAAAGTAATTTAGTCATCTTATTCTTGAAACTTAAAGCAATTAATTATTTCTTAATTTTTGTGAAACAATAAAAAACGACACATAAAGAGAAATGAAGGGAGTATAAAATAAGGTTATAAAATCAAAGTAAATAACAATTTGACAACTAATATAATTTATATAAACACATTAAAAGACAAGAAATTAATTAATTGTTTTTAGGAACATTAAGTTCCAATTTAATTTTACTCGGGGCTTATAATTGGATATTACGATGTCAGCCTAATCAAATTCACCGTTAAATAAAAGCATAAACCAAAAAATTGGAGCATTTTTTAAAATTATCTTCTAATTAATCATTATTATTATTTTTTTAATGTTAGGCTCGATGGAAATTTTCATTCCTCAGCATAAACACATTTCTTTACTTGATTTATTTCCTCATTTTACAATTTTTTCCATTTTTAAAAATAAAAGGACGAATTTCAAATTCTATTCATAAATACAAGCTTAAAATTGTAGAGATTTTAAACTTGATCGATTTAATTTGATGAATTCAATTTGATAAACGAAATCAAATTTACATTCTCAATAAATAAAATAAATATCCAAATTGGATTTATTTATGTCATCTATTCAATTCAAAAGCCAAATTTTTAATTTTGCCTTGATGACCCAATCACAACCATTTAACCGCTACACAAACATATATTCGTAATGTGTGTGGATTTAGACCAAAAGTATAAAATTAACGTAATTTTGATGCTAACACAAACTAACTTTACACCTGTGCCAGTCGTCTATTTTACATCCCAACCGGCCTGAGTAAACCCTATAAACTAATCAACCTCAGTTGTCAGCAAGTAAAGCTTGCTGCTTTTCTGCTTCAATTAATCTACAATGCAAGGGTTACAATAAAAGGTCCAAACCCTATTCTCGAGATTCAAAAGCAGAATGCCCAGAAAGTCAAATGGTTAAGATGGTGAAACACTGCAGCAAAATTAGTACATGTTTCCTTAGAGTAGCCCTTGCACAGCTAGCTGAGAGAAGAGAAAAGATAAAAAGAAAAAAAGGAAAAGAAAAGGAAAGAAAAGAAAAGCAAAGAGAGAAATATAAGCGGGAAGAAGTCCACTCCATGTACAGTCCAATCCAGAACACAAACCAAAGGTTCCAGCTCTCCTATCATCAAATCCATGTCCATCCTACCAAGAAACAGGGAAGGGGAAAAGAAAAAGGAAAATGGGAAAAAAGAAGGGGAGAAAAACTATCTTCCACACATGGTTGGAGAAAAAACAAAAACAAAAAAGGTTAGAAATAAATAAATAAATAAATCAAATGTGATGTCCACAAGTTCAGGAGAAACAATTAGGAGCGCCTGCAGGTTGTGGCGCCTAACAGCTCTGACTGGTACTGTTTTCGTGAGGGTGGGGGCACACTAACAAACAAAAAAGAGTTACAAATAACACGAGACTAACAGAGTTTCTCCTGGTTATTTCTGCAATCAGCAGAAATCTTTTCTTTTTTCTCTTAAACAACCAAGAGGAGGACAGTCATTCATTAAGGTGATAGTACCCTGAAGACGCCCTAAAAGACAGCCACAAATTCATAACACAGCATCCTTATTCATTATCAGTCACAAAGCTTCAGAGCAAAACTATTTCTTTATTTCAACCAGTGTTCCTAGAAATGTATTGTAAACCAGACACACTAGAGCTGAACTGGCATCAAATTTGAGTTTGAAAACAGGGAATCTGACCCACCCAAAAGGAGTCTTTAAAGGAACCTATGGCAAATCAAATTCAAACAAGTAAACAGAATACATAAACTGCAATCCAGAGAGCATGAGAATTTCCAATTACTTCAGATAATAGAAATGACCCAAGCAGAGAAGTTTTAGCAATATACTGAGAATAAATTACTATAGGGAACATCATTGTATTTAAAATATATCTGTATGGAAGATAAAGTATTACTGAAAATCTTATCACAAAACAGAATTAACCCAGCAGTTTAACAAGAAGTTACCTGTCAAAAACCAAATTTGCATTTCACCATAATATTTAGAGCAAGTCAGCCAACCTGCTCATACTCAACATTGCGCAACTGTAAAGTAGCTATTCATCCCAGCAACATCTGGTTTCACTTGACCTCAAAAGTAGCTTCAATAACCAAGACAATACCTTGGGGAGAAAAAGAAAGAAAAAAAAAATAAAGGGGGAAAAAGAAGGAAAAAAAAAAAGATGTGGAAAGGAGTGAGGCACAAGGCTTTGTGACATAGTGGCAGAAGTTACATTACTGCCAAACATATCCAACCCAATTTATTAATCAACAGTCTCAAAAAGTTTGAAGATGGATGGAAAGCTTTGCACATAAGCTCCCCATTATACTGACTGCATACCTTTATTTGCATCAGTAAATTTCAATTGTGCCACACTGATCCTCATTAGCTCCAATGAAAACACCATGTATGACCTGCATGTATTTGGGAGATGACAGGCCCACCACACCATCAAAGGTAAATAAAGCTGAGCCTACAATCTGCCTACTACATACACTAGATGTTTTCACCTTAAAGAATGATAGAAGGAAATAAAGTCCATAAATGTCAACAGTTAGACCTAAACCATAAAGGGTTCATTCAAAACAGGGGAAGGGGTGGAGAAAGAGCTCTGTACTAAGACTTCACTTTATCAGAAATTGATCATGCTTATGATCTCAACCAAAAGGCATTTATTTGGCAACTTAACTGGACTGATAAACCACTATTCTCAAACATATCAAAGACTCAAAATCTAATCAAGATTGTAGCTTAAATAAATAAATCATGCAAAAATTAAAACTGAAAAAAAAAAGGCAACTGCAAACAATCCTTCAAACAAATATTTTTATCAGAAAGTCCACAATGCAGTAATAGAGGTAATAGTTCAACATACATCTAGCAGAAATAGAAGCTTGCTACAAAGATTGAATGGTTGATGTAGACAACAGCAGAACACCTCCTGAAATATTTAACCGATATCAAGATCAGAAATAGGCCTCAAACCCTAGTTCCAGTGTTACAAGTGGACCTGCAAAAGATAAACAAACACAAAGTGCGCTTATTTATGAGGAGCCAACCACAGGCAGAAAAATCTGAGCACCAAAGAAGCACTAAGAAAACCATCCTTCATGCAGCAAAGGCTGGTTCCTCAGAATTTTAAGTTCATGCATCTCAACAAACTCCTAAAATTATATGGTTTTATCGGTTTATCTTAACAAGTTAAAAAATTGTCCAATTCATTGTTTCTTCCTTCAGCTCATCTCCTCAACACTGAAACTTGAATCTGCATCAGCTGATATGAAGCTACTGTCCTGTGCTCTCAATCTTGGAACCATGAGAAAATATACCCTCAATTCTCTATTAATTTATTCCAGGTCCTTGCTTGCCTATTCAGTCAATTTTATCCAACCGAGTTGGACTCTGATATTCATTGTGTCCTTCAAATCCTGTAAACCACATAAAGGATATTACAAAGTTATAAATAATCAACAAAAAGTGCATAAAGTTCCGAATTTTTCTTCCAATATCAGTTGGTGTTGCCAAAAGTTATAGAAGCTTAGGTTATGGCAACAAACCTTCTTTCTTCTTATTAAAATCTGGCACACATCTGCACCTTATTTCTTCATCATCATCCATTAAGACATTGTCCTTCAATTCCTTAGGAGGAAACATCCGGTCATTCCGCATGGTAGTTGCTTCCCTCACAATAGAATCCCGTTCCTTGATTACATTTTCAGTTTCATCCGATATTTGGTCATTGTGTGTTGAATTTTCATCAGTGTTTATATCCTTTGAATCTTTGAAGCGATATTTGCGGTCAACAGATCTTGACCTAGAGCGCCTTTTGGGCTTTGATTTATTTTCCTCTGAACCTCTTGGGGATCTGCCATGCTTACCTTCAGCAGATATTGACCGTCTTCTGTTACGAGATTTTGATTTTTCATCTCTATTTTCATCTATCCTATGACTAGAGCGGTGCTTGCCTTCTGGAGATTTTGACCTAGAGTGCCTTCTATGTTTTGATTTATTTTCATCCCCACCTCTTGGGGACAACCTGCTTCCTTTGTGTCGTCTACCCTCTGCTGATATTGATCTAGACCGCTTTCTATCACGATGCTTAGACTTTTTATCTCTGCTTTCATTTCCTTTTTCACTGGAGTGGCGCCTGCCTTCAACAGATTTTGACCTGGACCTCTTTCTATCACGATGTTTCACTCTTTCCTCCCTGGTTTCATTCATTTTCTCGTTGGAGTAATGTTGTGCTTCCACAGATTTTGACCTTGATCGCCCCCTGTGTTTTTTTTCATTGTCATCTGAACTTCTTGGAGATGACTTGCTTCCATTATTCCTCTCTTCCACTGATAATGACCTGGATCTCCTTCTCTCATGCTGCTTTGATTTTTCATCCCGGGTTTCTTTTACTTGGTCATTGGAATCTTCCACAGATTTGGACCTAGAGCGTTTTCTGTATTTTTGTTTGTTATCACTGTCATTTCTTGGGGATGACCTACTTCCTCTATGATGCTTTGGTGATCTTGAACCACCATGGGATGATTTTTTCAGTCTACGAGGTGAACTCTCTCGGCGTCTTTTTGGTGAACCTGAATCAGCTCTATAGGACTTTTTTGTTCGAGGGCTCACACTCCTACTCCTATTTCTCCTTGAAACAGAGGAATGGTGATCATGTGATCTATCCAGCCTTCTAGCTCTGTCATCATCCCTAAAATCTCTATATGACCGTCTTTCATTATCATACCTGAAGCGATGACGAGATCTTAAAGGTGACCTGGATCTACGATCTCTATGGTGGCGAGGAGGAGGTGAGTAAGTAGGGGACCTCCGCCTTCGTCGATAATTAACTGGTGATTTCGACTTAGATCTGGATCTTGCTTGAGATGGGGATGGTGACCTTCATAGGGTAGTAAATTCGTTAGTAATGAAACAAAATTTTCCTTAAGAACATCAGAGAAGAGTTAAAGATCCCAAATGCAATATATTAAGGATAGGACAAATGAACATTCATACAGTTACAATATATGTTTTTGTCAAGTAAACATTTTACCATAATTGAACTATGTGACAACCTATCTTCTTTATATAAGTTTCAGGAAATTGCATCACAAACGAGACTTCTTTTTTATTTTACATTGCATTGCAAAACTAAAAAATGACATAAACAATTATGCAGTTCCATAAAAAGCATATCAATTGTAACACACAAAACAGAATTCATGCCCGAGAATCCATTAAATTCCATGTTCCTGTTCATTAAAGTACAGTTCTGCTCCCCTAAAACAACCCATCTAGACGTAGTAGTTTTCTGAAGATCACTGACAGACACAGTCACCTTATTCTTGTCAATAATCAATGGAAAAAAGGGGTTTCAGATAAATTAGAGGATGATTTTTACTTCCTAAGGATGCATACAAGCTATGGCATAAAACCACTATAACAATGCACTAAATTAACAAATCAAATTCTGTGATAGCAGCTTACAAATTGAAGTAATATGTGACCTAAAACATGATCTTGATATGAAAGACTCAAGCTTGTGAGTCTATGAC
Source organism: Vernicia montana (assembly GCA_949750685.1). NCBI lineage: Eukaryota > Viridiplantae > Streptophyta > Magnoliopsida > Malpighiales > Euphorbiaceae > Vernicia > Vernicia montana. Next base: position 8,942 of record CATKHJ011033160.1, read on the forward strand.
TATAATATTTCAACACTTCAAGTGAGGTTATACAATTAACACAAATTATGCTCACAATTATTTGAAAAAAAAGAGACATGCCATGTACCTAGATTGTTTTTTTGTTTCCTTTTCTTCATCAACAAGTCCATCAGCTTTTAACTTTTTACTAATTTCTGCAGCTCTAGCTGCTGCTAACTCTGTTGCAGACTTCATAGTTGCAGCTCGGTTAGCTGCCTGTTGAGCAGTCATAGTTTGTTGCATAAGCAACGCCTGTTGAAATTGCATCTGTTGCATGGCAACAGCTTGCTGCATCATCATTGGCAGAGAAGATGAAGCCAGTGAAGAATTCAAAACTGATTTTTGAGGAAGCGACTTGGCCATCTCAACATTCAATGGCCGACCTCCAACATCCATATTGTTCAATGCTAAAGCAGCAGTTGCTTCTTCAGGTTTTGAGTATTCTATGTAGGCAAAATGCTTCGAATCAGTAATGGTACAATCAACAACTGTGCCAAAGTAGCCAAATAGTTGTTTCAGCTGGTCCACTGTCAGAAGTGGGCTAAGATTGCTAACTTGAAGTGTCTTCTTCAGTGCATCTTCCTTCCCAGCTTTGTCAGGTGAACCTAGCAAGAATCAGTGGTAAGAGGTTTGAACAATAAATATGTACAGTAACAAAAATAAAAGGATGAAAGCAAAACAATTCACACCAAATTACAGGGATGGGAAAAAGGCAATAGCATCAGGAAAGGATTGAAAAATGCTACATAGAAGCTATCAAGTATTGAATACATGCATAACAAATAAAATTAGATAGATACCAGATGAATCTTTGGTAGACTGAGCTTGTGCTTGCACCTGAGCAGCATGAGCTTGCAGGGCTTGGGCTGCAACAATGGCCTGAGCAGCAGCCATTGCAGCCGCTGAAGGTGCCATAGGCACCTGACTAAGAGTCCCCATTGTGGTTGTTGCAGCTAATGCAGTCATTAGCAAATTGTGTGGTGGATGGTTCAACTTGCAATCAGTTTTTGCACACCGACCATTAAGATACTCTCGACAAACTTCCCCAAGAGATGCTCCAATTCCAGGCAAAATAGCACCACCTGAAGCACCGGGAACAATCCCTGGAATCATTCCTAGTAATCCAGGGAATGCCCCAGAAACAGAGCCTGAATAATTGGGCATGTTGGGCATGGTCTGGTTGACTAAGTTTGGAAATGTGGATGCAGGAGCCACACCCAACAGTCCTCCAGTTGAAGTACCTGCACAACAACACTTCAATATTTGAAAATGTTCTACCAAAGAGAATAATATTGAGCCTAGATGGAAGAATTGTAAGACAGAAACAATTTAAAGATGAAATGAATTGCAAGCAAGCAACCATCCACTTGTTTTCTTACATCACATGCCACATATTAAAATCTTCCCAGAAATTTTATTTTCACTTTCAAAAACTTAAAACCGCACTCTCTATGAAATTGAAGTAATATGTAACCCAGAGAAATATGAGATTGCTCATATAATCCAGAAATCAATGATGCCATTCTCGAAGTAGGGCAAAATCTACAAATTTCAAACACACACAATAAACGAGAATGAAATTACTCGCAAACAATTAAATGCATCCATAATAAAGATGGCGTTCACCTACAATGTCCCGACAACGAAAAAAGAATGCACTACCCATGATGGACGAATTGCAGAAAATATATACAACATATCGCGCACGGCATAGCCAACATGAGATTCGAATAAAATAACTAAAAAGTTATAATGACTATTACCTGCACTGAAGAACACGGGGAATGGACTGCCCATGATGGGTTTCCCATTACACTCGATATTCACCATATAATTCCCCCTTTTGGGTACCACATAAGTCACTGTGTAAGTCCCATCTCCCATATCCTTCACAATCCCTTCTTGCTCAGTTCCCCCAACACCCACTCCAGGCGACACCTTCACCTTAATCTGTGCGCCCCCATGTGGGACCTTCCTCCCATCCACGTCCTTTGTCACCACCATGAACGTAGAAGGAGCACAAGCAGTCCCACCAGCAATGCCGGCCCCAACCGCAGTGCACTTAGTAGGATCCACAGGTCCCACAGGCTTATTGGCCAAGTCCTCCTCGGCTTCTCCCTCTGAATCGGAATCTGAAGTTTTATCGGGCTTATTAGACACGGCCTTGAATGTAGCCTCGAATGCAGCTTTTGCAGCGGCAGCTTTCTCAGCCTCGCTCTTGAGCTTGGCCTCCTCAGCCTGCTTCATCCATATCGGCTTAGCAACGGCGTTGTTGTTGTTGATGTTATTGATGTTACTGCGATCGCCCATTGTTAATTAAACCCTAATTAGCAAACCCTAAAAGTTTTAAATCTCAAAACAAAGCTTAACAACCTTAACCCCTGAGTTTCATACTGATAAAAACCCCTTGTTAAATAACACAGATCGAATGTGGTAATTGAAACCCTAGCGAGAGAATTAAGATTTTTTTTCTGTTTGGTTACCGAGAAAAGTTGGAGGATTTATAGGGAAATCGAACAAAGGAAAGTAATAGGATTTCAAGTTTTGTTAGATTCTCAGCAACCAAACAGAGGTGAGATAATGCTATACTACTCGTGAGTCCGACTCGTTAGGTCGCAACATACGGGCGCGAAGCGAGAAGCAAGAAGCGAGAAGCGACCTCTTTCCTGTCGGCGAAGAATTTGGTTGGGCTTTTGGGGATAACGAGAAAATTAGTCTGGATATATTTAATATTTTCATTATTTATAAATTATTACAATTAGGGCTCAACACCTTATTCTGAAATCACCTAAATCAAAATATCCAACTATTTTATTATTAATGAAAAAATTGGAGACGGAAGACGGAGATCATATTAAATTATGTCTAAAATTTTAATTTGATACGTTGTTAATTTTAAATTTAATATTAATTTGAGCTGAACTGTCCTTAGTTCTAATTAAAATGGCGATATTTATGTATAAAAAATAATAATAGAAATAGCAATTTTAATTAATTGTAAAAAATTTAAAAATATTTTTAAGAAAATAATAAAAAAAATTAAAAAATAAAAAAAAAAAAACTAAATTTAAATTCCGACAATTTCAATATTTCGTGCACTTTCACTAAAATCACAAAACTAATAAAAATTATAATTTAATAACAATGAAATGCTCAAAAGTAATTGTTCAGTGTGTTTTAGCCTTGGCCACTGTTTCAAATTGAAATTAGATAGGCAATTCCAGTTTAATATTTTATGGAATCAAAATCGGACTATAAATAGATAGTTCGATTCCAGTTCGTATGAATCCGATTTTGATTTCGAAAAATACCTAAACTTGTTTATTGTTTTTGGGTGATGGTTTGAACCATAATCGAACCAATAGTTCCAATTCATGTTCAAGAAAAGGAAGATGGAAACTGGACTGATCCTCTTTATAGGCTGAGACTGGACCAAAATCATAATTATTGTTCTAATTTCAGTTTGATTTTTGGTCAATTCGATTCGATTTGAATTCAATTTGGAACCGGCTTGTGGCCAGGGCTAGTGTGGTTATTGAATGGAGATTTTATGATTTTTGGATTTTTTAAATAGTGTAGCAGGCGTTGAATAATTGAGAATTTAAGTTTATAAATTTTATTTTTAAAATTTTATAATTAATTAAAACTAAATTTTAATTTAAAATGGATCCATATTTTATGCTAGAGATTTTTTTAATTGATAATTATTTACTAAATCATCAAGTATTTAATGGTGTTAATTGCATTTGGCACTTGACTATTTAATAAGATCAACTGAGTGAATGACATAAATTTAAGGTTCTAACCAAAAAATAAAAACACACAAATTTCTTTTAGCCCTCTCTGATAGTTGAAATAATAAATGAAATGAAATAAATATAGGGTGAGATAAGATTTATTTATTATTTGGGAGTTTAATTAGTTTGGATTAGTCTTTTAAAAATTATATCAAACCAGTCGGTTAAATTGAGAATCGCCGACTAGTCTAGCTTAGTTCTTTGAAAAATTGAAACTTCGACTAAACCGTCTCTTGACCATCAGTCATTTTATTAATGTGAATATTTTATAAAATGACAAAAAAAATGAAGAGATTTTATCTAATCAGTCAGATTATTAATTCAATCGATCCGATTAGTTAAACCGTAAACCAATGATCCAATCGATTCGATCACCGATTTTATTTTAAAAACAATGTTTGGACAGTAAAAGGATACTAAGGATAGAGAAAATAAAAGATTTCACTTTCTTATTATTAAAAATAACTTTTTAATAATATTATTTTTCCCTTAATAACTAAAATTATTTCTTATCCCTTGAATATCCAAACAATAAATATTTATTAATCATTTCATTTCATTTCCTATCTCGTGATTTAAAGATTGACTTCTATTTTCTCATGCAAAAAATGCTTTAGGCTCTCTTCGTGAGTTTGAATAAAAAGGGAAATAAAAGGAAAAGAGAGTATAATAACAACTATCTTTCGTTTGGGAGTATAATAACTCTGAAAAAGGATAATAAATATCCCTTCTTAATAATAATAATATTTTTTGATTCGACAATTTTATTTTTATAAAAATTAATATCTCAGTAAATAATTTTAAATAAATAAAATGATATAATAGTAAATTACATTTTAAATTATTTTTTTTCATTTCTTTTCCTTTAAACCAATCAAACATGAAGTATGTAAAATATTTTCTTATCCTTTTAAAAATTTCAAACACAAAAAATTAATTAACTTTTTTTATACTTTCTTTTCCTATTATTTAGTTTAAATATTATCATTTCATTTTTCTTCCCTTTAAACTCCCAGAGAGGGGCTTAAGAAAAGCATGAAACCAAATTATAATTATTTTCTTATTTTTTCTCTAATTTTAATCATAACTTTCCAAGTGATCAACCAACAAGTCGTACTGTCATGCATGCTAATCGAAAAATTATATTAATATTTTTATACATGTAATCAATTATTTTTTGATTCAATAATATTGAACAAATTCAAGTGTAATCAAACTTAAATTTAACAAAATTTATATAATAATATAGTTTAATTTAAGTTATTGTTTATCAAATTAAAATTTTCTTATATTATTTTAACTTTATTTTAGCTATTGAATTAATAGATTATTTTTCAAATGGCTACTTTATGATATTGAAGGTTAATGATTTAATTTTTCACATTCATTTCCTTTAAGAGTTTTGATATTACCAAAATAATTTTATTTTGATTATCAAATAGTTGTTTAATATCTAATATTAAAGTTAAAAAATTGGACTATCATTCATCAAATTGTCTATAATACAAAAAATTAACAATTAACAATTGTTGTTGAATGCTAAATTGTGTGGTTGATTTTAAAAGTTATATGTTGAAGTTCTTTTTTAATCACTCTTGGATATTTTAAGCCTTTAAAAAAAAAAATATTAACATTATTTTAAAACCGTTTATTTCGCGAAAAATATCTTGTATTTAGAAAATATTTTGTACAAATATTTTTCTAAAAAAAATAATTTTTTATTGTTTGATTGCAATATTAAAAATTATTTAAAAATATTAAAAATTTCAATTTTTAATATTATAAACATATTCAAATTTATAAAAATTTTATACTTTTAAAATTTTTAAGAGTCATGACACGCTAAACCGATTCGCCAAATACAAAAAATTTTCATATTAGGGTTGAGGTTTAGCAAATTCGCATATATAAACAGGTTGACCCATTTATGATACTGTTTAAACGAGTCGTGTAACGAATTGACCTGCTAATCCGTTTAATTTCACACATCGTATTGGGTCGTGTTAACTCGACCCAATCCATTTATAACTCGCATATTTTTTAGTAATATTAAGGATTAAAATAGTCATTTATATTGTATTGGAAGAGACAAACAAAATGAATAAAAAAAAATTATTTAAGTTTGTTTGATGGTACTTACTTGAATGTTTGAAAAACATATGAAATATGAAAAATTTAATGAATTTACAATTTTAATCATGATTTAATCTATGGACAATATAACAATTAATTTTTATAACAAATATATTTTATTTTTTAGGTTATAAATGTCATACAAATTAAATGGGTTGTGTTGGATTCATGACTCATATACGACCTAATTAAATAAA
>CATKHJ011033215.1:0-15166 GCA_949750685.1 Vernicia montana
AAACTCTTCTAAATTCTTATTCTTATTACATTTTTGTTATCCTTTTCTTCCCACTCTTCACACTGTGTACATCTTATTTATTTCTTCTAAGTTTGTGCTAAAAATACAGTAAATAAATTTAATAACCAACAGAGGCAAGAAATGTTCTTTTATTGTAATTGAAGGCAATACTTTTGCCAATATTTTATCAAATTTACCAACAAAGGCAAGAAGTGTTTCTCTACCGTAATTGCAGCCAACTTCTACCAATATATTATCAACTCACTATCAAGAAAGTTATTGAGTAAAAACACGTCTTATCACATAATCAAAACAATTCGATATACAATCCCATCACATAATCAAAACAATTCAAAGTCAATTTATTTTATTCCAGACAAAATAAATATTAACAGCTAGGTTGTGCACCGTACAAAGAACAAAAATCATAAATTTCATTTGAATGAATAAGAGATAGGGTATTAGCTGGATGTTATTGTGAAATTTATGGCGTAAAAATTATCAATTAATAGTTGAATACCTTTTTTTGACAAAATAAGAGGAATTTTATTAAGCATCATCATCAATAGCAAGTAAAGACTCAATACATGAAGGAGCCACTTGCCAAATCGTTGGGCTAGCATAAGCAATTGAATCTTGAGCAAGTGAGTGAGCTACAATATTAGCTTGTCGACGTACAAAAAGGACAGAAAAATCATGTCCTAAACAAAGAGACTGTTTACAATATGTAATTATACCACCAAATTCAGATAAATCAACAGTAGATAAATGGATAAATCAATAGTTGAATACTTGAAACCATGTTATAATTTATAATACCAATCATTCTACAAACCTAAGTCAAGAACTACTGACTTCAGTAACTATGAAAAAAGGCATTATAAAGCTTCCTAATAGCAGGTGAATATAACGTCCCCCAAAATATTTATAATACTTAAGCAACTAACTAAATTACACTCAAATTCAGAAATTATGCAGGTGGAAGACATATTAATTAATTTAAAGGAATTGCATAAATGAGGGCCTAGAAGGCCATGTAGAAGTAAACCAAAATGAGAAAATCAATAAATTTTCAAGTGATTAATCACCTCATGCAATAATCATATCTAAAGATATGAAATCCTGGACCTTTTAAAGAGTCATTTTCAATTTAACAGTGAAGTTAATTACATTCACGAAAGAGAGAATACTATACCATTTTTGATGTGCTAAAACAATTATCTGATGAACGTCCACACCATTCAATATTCATGGGCAACACATCATGCAGTAAATAAACATAATGAGGAAACTCAACCTAAGTCCTTTGTTCTCTTGTCATCCTTAAGATGGAAGACTAAATGCAATGAAAGCATCTCGAAGTCATCTACTGGCATAGTCAAGCAAGTGATAGTTTGTTTATTGAAAATCTAATCGGAATCAAAATCAAGCAATAGAAACCAAGAATTTTGAATTCAAAGAAGCAAATAATTAATAATAATAGAAGAAATTTAACATAGAAATAATAGTTCATCAAGATTTTTTGGATCAAAGCTCAGAAAGTTCCAATTTTTGACGGAGAGTATTCCTGCAACAATAACCCTTAAGACACCTCTTTGTTTTTTCACAAGAAATATATTTTGCCAATAACCTAGGAGCGAAATAATTGAGAATGTAACATCCTCTTAATGATACAAGTATGAAAGCAAAATTAAGTCCAAAATAAGTATGAATTATCAAATGCAAGATGCAGACACATTGGACAGATATTCATGGCTAGCATAAAGCACTATAATAACATATGGTTTCATATTGGATTTGCTTTCTCAATATCTATAAATATCTTGTCAATGCGAACCATATCTTCGATTTGTTCAGAAGAGCACACCAAAAGGTGACACTCTGGTCAGATTTTAATTAACCAGAAATTCGACACCAAACACCTAATGCCTGTAACTTGTAAAATACCTATTGAACCTACGTATAGATCTGATCTTGCTGTTGGTGGAAAGCCTGGAAGAGAGAAATGCCCACAAGTAATGAACATCATTGATGAAAAGATGAATTCACATTGGAAGGATGCTAGTTATCTTACAGCAATGTTTGAGCTTCTGATAGACCATGTATAACATAAAATGTATATTGAGTGATAATCATCAGAGAGAAGAAGAGCAAAAATGAAGAGTGAATGGAAGCAAAAAAAAATCCGATGCTAGACTAGATTGATCCTCACTTTTGGTTTCTTTCCATGTGCTACATTGCCTATTCATCAGCCATGGCCAACTCTAATGCATAGTCATCCCTTTCCTGTCACATTGAAGCACTCAGAAGTAAGGCAAGCATAAAAAAAAAAAAAAATAGTGTAACAAAATATTTTGCTACTCTCCTTTTCCATCTAGACCTCTCTTTCTCTCCTTTCTCTTTTTTCCTTTTCCTTTGAACAAGTATCCTTTGTCCTTTCTATATCCTTAATATATTTACATTAAACCCATAGCATCGTTATGAAACTCTGAACTTACAATTGGTCCTCGGGCAAAATATCTTCCAAACTGAAGCCAATACACCTGTACAAACCAGACATTTCATCATCACCCATCATTCATGCAAGTAAATGAAAAATTCCAGTACCTAATAATCCCATAATACCACAACATTTCTCCTTTTTTGTTTTTTTTTTTTTTTTTTTTTTACTTCTCTCTCTCTCTCTTTCTCTCTCCCCTGAGAGGGGATCATTTTGAAACACAAGAAGATCCATTCAAATGCATCATTTTTTAAAATGATATAAATCACTATTGAATACCGTGTATCTATTGAAAATTTCTAATGCATATAGTATTATCTCAAAGCAAAAGGTTGAAAGTACCTCATCCTCATCTTGTGTTTCTACTTCGAGATCAGAAGATGGAAAACCCACACAGAGAAGTGCATACCCCTGCGTTACAAATTAAATAAATATGAATTCCCACATATTTTAAAATGTATCATCATAGAATTACACATTGAACATCAAGTTAAAACTTTCATAGAATCCCAACCAAGTGCTTGATTGGACAATTATTAGTAACAGGATGAGATAAACTTGGATTAAAAATTTTCCCATTAAAAAACAGGTACTTCAAAGAGAAAAATCTTGAGGGGAAAAAAAAAGTCACTTCAAAGAAAAAAAAAATTTAAGAGTTATGAGTTAAGCTAACAATATTTATGGCATTAGAAGAACTAATGCCCAAAAAAGTTAATGAGTTAAGTTGTACCCTAAAACTCACATTTCTTAAGAAAAAGGAGTATTTTTCCATAATTTTAACGGTATCTTCTTATTTGGCTGAAACTACTGAATATTTAGTGCTCGTGTGATTTAGGATCACAAGAGACGATCTCTCTATCCACTCTTAACCCTCTCCCTTCTCCCAAACTCCTTCCCCACACAAGCCACTTCTCTCTACTTGGAGTTTTTTTGGAAATAAATGCACCGGCAAGGGGAAATGAATAGAAAGAAAGAAGAAGAGAAACAAGATAATACAAGCTCTCCAGGCTCATTTCAGCATTCCATTTGTTGATAAAGCAAGAGGAAAATTTCTCAATATTGCTGGGTGTCCAAGGAGGCATTTCTGCCAGTAGTTTTGCCAGAAAATCAACAAAGAAGAAGATTCAGAAAAATGGAGACTGAAACTTTAAAGTTTTGATCCAGTGAATCTAGGCCAGATTTCAGTGTGTGGATGGTGAGAGGAGCATCATCAGAGGGAGAGGAACATCCGGAAGCTGTTGATGCTGCCAACTGACTAATGCCAGCAACAGCAACAGTACCAGGAGAGAGAGGGGAGAAGGGTAGCTAATGTCAAGACATATCTACATCAAAAAATTAAAATTAAAATAAAAAATAACTAAATTTTTTTTTTTTTTTATTTGAGTCCACAACAAATATATATATATATATATATATATATATATATAATTTTGTCAATTTCAGTCAACTGCCTAAAATTGTTTTCTGTTAGGATTATTTGGTCATTTGGCCTTCTGAAACTGTCCATCAAACAGAACCTTAAATTATTGTCATAAAGAATATATGAACCTGCCTTTTTAGCCATGATTCACACAATTCACACAAAGTTCAGCATCAGTATCAAAAGAACTTTAAGAAATAAACTATAATGTATCTGAACAGAAAAAATTCTAAAATAGCAGGTAAGAACTCATGCCTTTGATTTCAATTCAGCAGATATCCCAAGTGCTTCTGGCTGTCTAATTTGTCCAGATTTTACACGTACAGCACAGCTAGTGCAACAACCTGCAAGTACAGAGCTCTTCATCAAGGACAATTCTAACCAATAAAATAGTTACGCCTATTAGTTAAAAAATTCTATTGCAATGGCCTTCTTTTTTTTTTTTTTTTTGAAGGACAAAATTCACACAATTATTACCATTAGTTATCAGAGAAACTATAAGTAGTATGTTAATAAATTAATTCTCTAGTGCCAATATTTGGCATTCAAGAGACTGAATGAAAGTTGCACAATTATTGCATAAACAAATTAAGTCACAGGTTCAATTCATGCCAACCAACAGGAACTATATTTGGATCAATGCATTCAAATGACGCAATATGCAGAAAAAATTTAAAATAATAATAGGATGAATAAAGAACCAAAAATCAGTGTTGTTAAAGGCACGTGCACTCAGGCGCAAACTATTTCACTGGAGAAGATGACTAATGCAAAGGAATATATGGTGCGAGTGCACTGCTGTTCTTTCTTAACCCCCCAAACTCACTTCTAATTAGTCTGACTCGAATTTTGCGGCAAGGCTAGGGTCAAACTCCACATGTCCAATTCTTATTCAACCATGAATTTTTCAATCATTCTATGGCATCTCATGTCACTAAAAACTTAAATTAATACTCCGATTTTCAGAATATACATCCATGACAAATGCATAGAAAGCAACAAACACAGTTGCCATCTCACTGGTCTATGAGAAGCTCTTACTAGCTGAGCAGAAGATGCTTGGCCTGTGCCTCAGAGGCTATTGATCTCAGGAGTTTGCCTCTCCCATATGAAGCACACTAAGGAATCTAAATCCTTTGAGGCTGCCAGCCAGCCCTGCAAATTAGGATTCTGGATGTGTTGTGCCCTAAAGGCAGACTTTGGGGAGTTCATTTTTGACAAATTAGAAGTTCCATAAGAGTCTTCACTGGATGGTTGCAGTGATGGATTGCAGAAGCATCTCACAATGAACATCAGTTGACTTTTGGCTAATGATAAAAAGAGTAAAGTTGAATCTCAGACATTGTTCCTTATGCCATATCCTTATACAATCTCTGTTATGACATCTTTCTATAACAGGTGAAAATCCATTTCAAAAATCTCATCACAAACTAGCCTTCCTTTAAGGAGGTAACATAGCCAACAAACCTACTTTCCTGATTCTTCACTTCAATCATTCAATGTGAATTTGAAACTTTAATACTCACTACAGCTTTTCAAAGTAAAAATGCACATGATATGGAAAAATTAGGCATAAATCTAAAATATTTGCTTTGAATTTTATCCACTTTTGCAATAGATCCCTGAATGATAAGCTCATGCAATCAAGTACCTGAACAATAAAGATTATCATAAAAACCCTTGTTACGAATCCAGGATTCATTCAAACTGTTACTGATATTAAAGTAAGAATACTACATTAATAAACAGCAAGCAACAATAGAACAGTATCAATGTCATCAAATTGAGTGAATTAGACAACAATACCGTGCCTGCAAGCGAATGGAAGTGAAATGTTCTGTGATTCAGCAGTATGCAATATATACTGGTCCTGCATTGCATATACCAAAACAATCACTCTCAAATACAAATATTTTGTGATATAAATTAAAATTTTATACATAATTTTTAACTTCTACATTTTCCCGGGAAACAAACAGAGAAAAAAACCCAGTACCTCAGGAACGAGAAACTCGTGACTGACTCCTCGTTGCCTATCATGAACAGTGACTTTATGGATAGGAATTGCCGGAGAATAGTTACCGGTTTGGTCGGTAACTCCCACCGGCGTCTGAAGCTCCGATTTCGTTTTGAGGCGGTATTTTAGAGAAGTAGAGTTATAATTAATGCAATTAGGAGATAAAAATAGCCGGAGACTCGCCGGTTTCCGGTAGGGTGAGGTACGGAAGCTGCAAGAAACGATAAGGTCCATGGTTGGATTTCAATCTCTGTCTCTTCGTTCAATTGGTTTTGTTATGTTAAATGGATAGACCGAATAAGAGTAAAGCGGATTGGGCACGCGCCTCGCGCGTGAAAATTATGAGTATAGCCAAAGACTCTTTGGCTATACTCACAAGCATCAATTTTACAGAAATGACAAAATCCGTTTCGCCCCGATGAAAAATTCGTCTTCGTCCCGAATTTGATGGGAAATTTTTTCCCAGTCTATGATAATGGGCGGAGATGAAATTGAGTCTCCCCGCCTCGCCCTGACCCGATCCCCGCCTCGATTCCATAAATTAATATATATGTATTTTTATTATAATTTTATATTACATATATATATAAATTATTAGTTTTCTTTAAAATTATATTATTGATTATTTAATTTTATTATTATTATTTAAATATTAATTAATAATATATAAAACTTAACATAAATATGTATAATATTTTTGTCAAAATATATAAATTATGAAGTTTTAACATTAATAAAATTATAAAAAAAATAAATGGGAATCCCGGTCCCCTCCCCGCCCCTACCCCGAATCCGATTTACCCCGCCCCACTTTTGCCCCGATTGTTCATGGGACTGGGATGGAAATCTCAAAACACGCCCCTCCCCGCCCCGCCCCATTGCCATTCCTAGGCTCGGTAAACAGACCTTTGGAAACCGAAATTGCCAAAATCCTAAAAATTGAGAATTCGAGCCTCGGGACCCGAGACCCATCCCTCAAGCCTCTAAATCATCCTTATATCATCCGAAATTGAATACGGAGTACAACGCAACTGAAACTATGAAAAACGGAGTTGAAACTGGGCGTCAAAAGCCAATCGGTGACCGCACAAGGCCTGTGCGGTCCAAAACTTATCGTGTGTGGTTTTTAGCTTCTGAACATAAAATTTCACATCGAAACTTCATGGTTTTTATCTCCATCTCTCTCCTTATATAAAGGAGACCCCCCAATCTCATTTGGCATGAGAAAATTTGCTTGATCTTTTGATCTAAAAGCAAACAGTTTTTAAGCTTGGTCTGCAAGGAACGAGCATTTTAGTTTTAAAGTTTATTTTTCTTGCTTTGCTATTGCTCCTTTCTTTGCAAAGCGAGATTGGGTTGAGACTTCCCGATCTGACCCATCAAGTCAAAATTTTTTCACCGTCCGAGGCAATCTTCCCGCCGTCCGAAGCAAGCCGCCGCTCGTCGTCCGAAGCAAGCAGCAGCCCATCGTCCGAGGCTAGTCCGCCGCCGACCGAGACAAATCTCTTACATCCTAAGGTATTTATTTTTTTTCTTTTTTATTTATTTATTTATTTATTTTTGTTTTTATTTTGCTTTCTTTGATTTTTTATTCATTTTCTTTTTATTCTTTATATTATTTTGTGTGCTTTATTATTTTCTCCTTTTCCTTTGCATATTCCCTTTCTCTTTCAATCCTTTTCTTTAGTTAATCACTTTAGAAATGCATATTAATTAGAATCTGACTTCATTAACTTGTAAATCAATTGATTCATTTGCTTGTTAATTAAAACCTAACTTAATTAACAACTTGGTAATCAATTAAATTGGTTAATCAATTAATCAACCCTCTTTTTTATCAATCAATCTGAAACATGATAAAAGGCTTAAACTAAACAAATCTCCACCGCAAGAAGGGCGAACTACGTGGATTTTTATTCTCATTCAAAGAGATACGTAGCATGCTTTTCTAAAGCATCAAATCCAATTAAAATAAACTTTCTTCCTCTTTCACTTTTTTCACACAGTTTAGGTTTTATGTTTTCTTTCGTTTCTCTGTTTTCTTACTTTTATTTGGTTTGGGGAATGTGTGACTTTCCTAGAATCTCATAAGGGCTAGAGGAAGTATCCCCTAATTTGATTCAAATTGTAAATTTAATTATTTTCCTGCTTTCTTTATTTTGTGTTTTAATACTTTCTTTATTATTTAATAATAGTTCATGCATTTATATTTGTTCATGAAATCAATTTTAAGCCATTTTGTATTAAACTTTCCAAACTAATAAAAATGAACCAAAAACCTAGTCCCCGAATCCTCTTTGGTTTCGAGGTTAGTGATCTTTTTCCTTTGGGATATAATTGCAGTCATTAATGGATTTTTACCTTATATTTTTTCAAATAAAAATAAAGTAAGGTGGTGACTCCCAAAACACTTTTCAAAATCAATCAATCTGAACCCGAGGGTTCCATCGTGAGTACAAACCCGAATGAATATTTTGATTCCCCTCTAGCGGATCGGACCGATACTAGGGCGAGACCTCACAACCGGCTAATTGGGAAGCCTCACCTCTATGGGAATCTTTAACTGGGATAAAAAAATGGGTATCACTATGGTAAGGCAACTCAATTGAGGAATGTTGCTCTTAGAATTTTTCATCGATTCTCAACCTTTTTTGTATTTGCTAAGGGTGACAGTAATGGGAATATTACTAAACAGGAGTTGTTTTCCTTAGGGCAATTAGTTAGCAATGAAAATTTTTATTGTTTTAGAATGTTTGCGGAGTTTTTCAAGCAAAATTCACTTAGGACCTCTGGAAAACTAGTTATGGGGATGTATGTTACTGTTATTGTTAACCACTTTCAGTGTATTACTCCTGATGATGAACAACACTGAGTTATTATCTCTTCAAAGGATTATTTGGGAGATTGCAATTAAAAATTCCCAAACAAGGCAATGGAGAAGGACTAATCCAATTCATCTAAGGAAAGGAAAACCCCCTATTGGAGTTGAAGGGGATGAAGCAAATATTGATGCTTACATGGATGAAGACCAATCTGGGCAAGCAACGGAACAACAAGGTGAAGAAACTACAGTACCTCCATCTAGGAAAAGAAGTAGACAGCCTGTTAGTGGTGTAGAGACATCATCTAGGACTGCTTCAGATCATATTCTTCATCAGCTTATGGAGCGTCTCACTACTTTTGAGAGCAATTTCTACACCAAGTTGGATGGTTTGAAGGCAAACCAACAGATTCTTCATCAGTTAGTTCAGGAAATTCGTCATCAGCTTACTTTTGGTGCTTCTCTTGAAGACATCTTCATTGGACCATCACCCTCTCACCAACCCCCTCAAAATGCTTAGTTGTTTACTTCATTGTCATTTTTCATGCTTATGATGATTTTACTTTGGCACATTTTCTCACTTTACTTGTTTACATCATTTTGGATATATTGGTACATTAGTAGTTTACAATTTTAATGATATTCAGTTGGAACCTATGCATGATTTTAGGGGGGAGTAATAGTAATTTCTTTAGCATGCGATGTTTTGATACAATCCTATTACTTGCTTTAAACCCTTTTGGTTATGACAAAAAGGGGGAGAAAAATGTTTGAAAAGTAAATGTTTATTAAGGTTCAATTTTTCTTATGTTTTGTCATTATCAAAAAGGGGGAGATTGTTGACCTGATTTATGTTTTGATGTTCAACAAAACTTAGTAAAATTGATAAAATTACTTGATATATACTTGAATTGTGGTCATGTGTTGTTTAAGAATCATTTAACATTGAACAAAGCATGTTGAAAGCTATTACAGGATTTGAACGCACGTTCAAGAAGATGAACGTACGTTCAAATATATGCACAAATGTTACCATTCACACAGAACAGTTTTGAACGAGCCTTCAAGATAATGAACGCACGTTCATGTGCCTGAACGCCCGTTCAAAGAGATGAACGCACGTTCATCATGGATATGAAAATGCTACTGTTCACACAGAATGAATATGAACGAGCCTTCAGAATTGTGAACCACTAGTTCAAGAAGCTTGAACGCAAGTTCAAGATGCGCAAGCCTTAAAAAATATAGTCGTTGAAAGACTAAAGGGAAGCTTATGTAAGTTTGGAGGGAGCAAGTTCCTTTTGTTTTAGTTCCTAACAGTCATATTTTAACATCCCTATAAATACTAGAAGGTTCAAATGAAGAAGAAAACTTTTGCCAAGTGAAAATCAAGTGTTATACAAATCAAAAAGCTTCCTTTCTCATATTTGTGAATCATACTCTGTTTTAGAACACTAAAGCTCAATCTCTTCATTTCTTTATGTGTTCTTCATTCAAAGCTAGTGTATATCATTGTAATATTTAACCCATATTGTATCCAAGTCTTATGAGACTTTAAACACAAAAAAATATTGTATCTTGAGTGTGTTGGGTGAAATTCCGTGAAATCTATTATAGAGAGCGAAATCCCAAAGAACTAAGCTTGTAAAGCTTTGGGTGAAATCCTGATTGTTTAGAAGAACCCTAAATCGGTTTGATTTAGGAAAAGTAAGTCTTGTGAGATTTTAAACACAAAAACTATTGTATTTTGAGTGTGTTGGGTGAAATCCCGTGAAATCTATTGTAGATGGCGAAATTCTGAAGAACTAAGCTTGTAAAACTTTGGGTGAAATCCTGATTGTTTAGAAGAACCTTAAATTTGTTTGATTTAGGAGAAGTGGACATAGGAGAGGCGATTGTGATCCAAACCACTATTAAATTTTGGCTAAGCTTTCTCTATCTCAATTTCTTTGTCTATTTACTTGAAATTGGAATTTATTGCATATAGAGTGTTAATTTGCATTAAAATTTTTATTCTGTAAGGAGAAGTCCCTGGCGAACAGAGAGAGGGCGAGAAGCAGAGAGAGAGAAACGAGTCGGTGATGGTGTTTTGAACTGAGTGAGTCAGATGGGAACAAAGAGAGAGAGAGTTGGTGAGGGTGAGGGAGATGACGATGGAGATGATGGTTGAATTTTTCAATCCACATTGGACTAAAAGTTTAAAAAAAATGGGACTCCATAAACGATAGCCGTCTGTCAGTTTGTGGTGAGTTAAAATTTGTATTTAATTTTAAGATTTTAAAAATATAGAGGGTTCAATTGAGCTTTCAAAAATATCAGGTGCCAATGTATTCTATTGGCCAAACATTATGGTTAAAATTGAACATTTTTTCTTGAAAAATTAAAAATGTAAGAAGAATACAAATTTATAAAATATATTTTTAGTTTTTGGGCTTTTGTTTTCAATCCAATTCATTATTGATAATTTATGCAAAGGGCCCAAGTATTATTATTTGCTAGCAAAGCCCATTGAGATGACAATTTAGACAATTTAGGCATGATCCATATTCCAAAATTCACTCAATAATTTTCCTTTATAAGGGAACATCATTATATTTTTTTGTTTCTCGAGAAAATATGGAGATTCCGTTAACGTGGAGAACTGATTGTCTCCTGCTTATGAACTACTACTAGCTTGTTGGCGCTTTCTGACACTATAATTGAACCCACACAACTACAAACAAAGCTGCATTATATTACCTGCAAAATTATATATTCTATTTTGTATAATAATTTAGGGTTAATATCACGGTTCATCCTCATACAATTGACTAATGCACACTTTCATCTTTCAATTTTAAAACGTAACAGAAATATCATTGAATTATACTACTTTGTAACCAAATGGTCCTTCCGTCCACTTTTCGTCAGCCAACCGTTAGTTTAGCTGACGTGGCCGTCAAATTCAGCATTTTTAATATTGTTTTAAGTCAGCTCTCTCTCTAACTTTTTTTTCATCTCGATCTGCACGTGAACTTTTAGAAAGAAATTTGACCCTCTCTTTCTATCTCTCTCTTCCTTTTTTCTTTGAACAGATCCAATCTAACATTTATTATCATCGCCATCATTATTCATTTTTTTTTTTCTCATTCTCAGTCACAATCCAAAACGTGAAATTATAATTATTGATATTATATTCTTCAATTTCTTTTTTTTTTTTTTTTTGCCAGTCATATTGTTCAATTTATGTTGTTAAAATTAGGCTATTTTTTATTTCCATAAAATCATATCAAACAGCCTATGAGTCTCGTATACATCACATAAATATTTTTCACCAAAATATAGAATGATATATCAATTTGAAAAAATTAAAGAAAAGAAACAATAATTGATTATAAAATAATATATATATTCACCTACAATCTTTAAACAGTTAGATGAGCATCTTTGTTCTGAGATTGAAATATTTATTATCATGAGAAATAAATTAGAAACAGTCTAATATAATTTTAACTAAACATATTTTTTCAATTTGAATATTGCAGGGAGAATAATAATATATAGCTAGTCAAATTGCATAAAAGCTTTTTACACTAATTCCCCCACCAAAGCTAACACTAATATTATTAGTATTCACTAGAAAATCAACTAATTAATTACTTAAGCATCTTGATAGTGCTGAACATTTTGATGGTAAGATTTTCCGATTAGAAGGTAACTCCCACTGGATATTGCCGCAGGGAATCCAATCCCAGAAGATGAAGGCTTGCTAGCTTGAGCTCTTTCCAATGACTGCTCCATAAGAGAAAATCCATAAAAAGGAAATCTATTCAAGAAAAAGAAAAACTCATATCATTAGAATCACCATCTACCTCTACCTTATATATTCCTCAAAATGAACTCACAGTCCATAAAATTCAATCAAATACTATTCATTTATCACTTCCTAAAGATCAGATTTTTATTAATTAATTTGTGGGTTGGTCCTAGAACCTTATATTTAATTAAGAGGAGATCAAACATCAAGTTCCTCTCTTTTATTTGATCAATACCCACATAAATCGAAGATTAATTGAAATAAAAGATCCAATCACATAATAAAATAAAAAAAAATAGATTCTCACCTGAACAACCTCCACAATGGTCTTTGTAACCATGGCAGCAGCTCTATCTGTGTTTTGCCCTCTAGCAACAATCCTATCAAACAACTCTCCTCCCTCACACAACTCCATCACCAAATTCACTGCAAAACGGTATGCTTGTGGTGGACTCTATTGTTGTGACCATAATCGATGGCAAATGGGTTTTGCTTCTTCTTGTGCTTCTTGTTTTAATGAGAATGAACTGAAGATGGGGTTACACAACAATTACCCATTAATCAGAAAACAAAAAGGTATAAAAGAACAAAAAAAAAAAAAATTGCTCAGCTTTATGGCTTCTAGTGAAATTGGTATTTGGATAATGGATCTCAATAAAAAAAATTGATCTTTCCAGTTAAAATCTGGAATTTAGAAAAAAACAAGAATATTTCTTCTTGAGATTAAAGATCCAAGATCCAGCTATAAATTATAAAATTTCAAAACTATGAACCCAATTCTCAACAGAATTTAACTTTTCCAGGAGACTTTGATCAAAGAGAGATATGAACAATAAGGGAAGAGAGAGTGAGGGATGAGATTTTAAGGGAAGACAAAGAAAGAGACCATTGAAATCAAGAACAAAAATTCAAAAGAAAGGCAGATTGGATTAGTTCAAAGAGAGAAGGAAGAGAGAGATAGAAAGAGAGGGTTAAAGCTCTTTCTAAAGAGCTCACGCACAGAGAGAGAAGAAAAAAGTTAGTGGGAGACAGTTGGCTTAAAATAATATTAAAAATGCTGATTTAGATGGCCACGTCAGCCAATAGTTAGTTTAGCTAACGGAAAATGGATGGAAGGACCATTTGATTATAAGATAGTATAATTCAATGATATTTTTGTCACGTTTTAAAATTAGAGGACGAAGGTGTGCATTAGTCAATTGTTCGAGGACGACGAGTGAAATTAACCTGCATTTCAGCTTTGCATGTTTTGTTATGAAGTCCTAAAAATTTTATTAGGGAAAAAGATAGGTGTTGCTCCTCGCATCATGAACATTTTTTATCCAAGCAGTAAAAAAATTATTTAATTTTAAAAGATTTTGAGTTATATGTATTTTATTAAGTGTGTGAATTGTTGGATCTGATAACCTTGAATATAAAACTTATCCCAACCGTTAGTCTGTATATTGGAATTGGAGTAATAAGTAAAAAACAAAAGGATAAATTATTATTTAGTCCCTCAAATTTGACATAATTAACTAATTAGTCTCTTCTTTTTGAGAAACTAACTAGTTAGTCCCTGTATTTTGATTCTGTCAATAAAGTAAGTCATTCCGTCCAATTTCAAAGATTTTTCCCGTTAGTCAACCCTTCAAACAATTTTTTATTCAATTATAATATAAATTGATACCTATAATGCCCTTTTGCTCTTTTATATATATAAATTAAACTAATTGTGATGTTCCAGCATTTGATTTCCCTCTTTTTACTATTGCCCTAATTTCCATCACAAATATGTATAAAATGAAAGAGAGGCTTAAGTTGTAATTGACAACCCAATCTCTGAAGCGACAGAAGAATTCAAGTAAGTGTTTCTTGTTTAGCGATGATTAGAGTTTGGTAATTTCGATTTTGTAGCTTGAGTTTAACTTGGGCGGAATTGATTTCTGGGGAAAATTTGGAAAAGGGAGAAATTTACTAAGAGATTTTATTTTAACTTATGTCTTGTTCTTGTTTTATTGTTATTGAGAATTGATAATTCATTAATTAATCAATTAATTTTGGTTCGGGCTTTTGAAATAATTAAGTAGTAAGTTATTGTTTTTAATCTACTGTATTTTGTTTTCTTTATCCTTATTAGTTTGTTTTATGTTTTACATGATAAATAAAATCTTTAATTATAAAGCAAAAAGCTTGAGTTTAACTTGGGTGGAACTGCTTTTAGGGAAAATTTGGAAAAGGAGGAAATTTACTAACTGAAATTTGTACGTAGGTGTGAAGATGTCATGCTCTAGTGGGAATTCCAGTGCTTAGGAAGGGAGATACCTAAATAAATTTTGCAAGTGTGGAAAGCGAGTTGGGATTAGGATTTCTAAATCAGTTGTAAATAAGAACAATTTATACTATTACTGTCAATAAAATGTTTGTGGATCTTTTCTTGGATGGTGCAAGGCTGCTGATACGTTCAAATCATATTCAACTATACAAACATGTGAGTCTGATCCTGAGTTTCGAGCTACACCGGTAATTTTAAATGACTTAAAAGATGAAGTTGTGAGTCTCAAGGATGATAACCAAATGATTATCAAGAAAATTGAAGGATTAGATAATGTGATTGGCTATATGAAGATATT